>QLOH01000980.1:0-226720 GCA_026901365.1 Sesbania bispinosa
GCTTGGAGACCCAAAGTTACTACTATTCAGGAGGCTAAAAACCTTAATACCCTGAGGATAGAAGAATTGTTGGGTTCTCTTAAGGTTCATGAGTTAGAACTTGGTGAGGATGTATACAAGAAATCATTAGCATTGAATACCAAGACCAAGCAGTCATATGGATGTGATTCAATGATTGGCCCCTCTTTCTTGTGATTGAAAATCATATGAAATCAGTGAGAATTTTTTTTTTCATTTTTCTTTGACGAAGATTTTTTTTCAATTAAAATCAAGAAGGAAAACTTACCGTTTTTACCATGGACATATGAATCATATGTCACTCGGAATTGGGTCTAAATGGGCTAATTCTTTTGGGTCTGTTCAACATCAGATTGGGTTGTATAACTCAATATTATTTTCACACTCTTCCCCATTTTTTAAGGCTTGGTTACTAAAAAGAATTATATTTTTTTTGTTTTTATTATTTAAGAAAAAAATATTTTTCTAAAAGAATGGTTAAAATAGGGTGTTCACATATACAACCTACAGAGAGAAATAGGTAGATGGAGCAAAGATATCATTAAATAAAAGACATGTTTGATTTGAAAAAAAAAAGTAAAAAAGTATATTACTTTTTTAAAAAAATATTTTAAAATTTTAATTAATAATAAAAAATATTATTTTAATTTTATTTTATGTTTTATTTTCAAATATTTATATAAAAATAGTTAAAAAGGGAAGGATTTGATTTTATTTAGTAAAGCAATATTTGAATTGATGGGAAAAAATGAAATAAAATGAAATGTAATGATATTATGTTTTATTATTTTAATTGTTTAAAATTGGAAGAAAATGGACCAAAACACGATAAAATGTTTTATATTCTACTCCATCCAATTTTATTTTCATTTATTCTTTCCCTCCAATTTGTAAAACCAATCTCAATAATCATTTCATCATAAAAATATTAAAAATAAAATAATAACTTTATTCCACTCTACATTATATTCCATCTTATTTCATTCTATTCCATTTGCAATTAAATATTCAAACATAATTTAAATAAAATAATATTTTCAATGTCTAAGAATATTTTAATTTTTTTCATCATATATATAGCTTTTAATTTGGAAAACAGAATGGGAGCAAAATGAAAGTATGTTGGGTCTGGTGGGCCAACCCATCCCACCCAACCTGCCAACAGGTAAACTGAACCAATGTGTGAAAAAAATTATATATATAAATGAAAAAACCCTAGAAAATCCTATCCTGAAAATGCAATGAGGTGCTAAAAAATGCCCCAAATTTAACATTTAAAAAATATATCATGTTATTATTTATATGTAATATTCAATTATAATTATTTCATGTAAATAGAGGAATATTAAGTAAAAATAAAAGAGCTAAATAATATTCCTTTATTTTATTATAATGTATTATAGATATTTTTATTTTTAAAATGGGTTGGACGAACCAGCCCAGCCGCTGTAAAACGTGGTGGGCTATATATGTCAACCTGTTTATTTTGACGAGTCTACCCATATATCCCTGTTTTTTGGGGGGCTGTCATCCTAAGGGTGGCGATTTTGACCTCAAATTCCCTACACATTTCGACCAAAAAAAATCCCTATACATAGAAGAAGGAAAAAAAAGAAGACGGCACAGATTTAGCAATCCCATGTACCTCGGAAGAAGTCATATCATATGGTAGTAAAGATCTCGTCTTTATTGTCCTAGCGGTGGGACAATATGAAAATGCCAGCTCTTATGATCCCCAGGCCAACCATTGAGAAATCATGAGAATACCGGGGGAAAAAATGGCATAAAGTCACAATTTGTTTTGCAATGATGCATTAGTTCTAAAATTTGATCTGTCAAAACAAAGCACTTTATTCAGTGAACACAAATCATACGGGCAACACCGAAAAATATTCTTAATTTCTCGGAAACGATAACAAATGTAGCATTAAATTTAAATCCAACTGCTTTAGTGCCCTCCTTCGGTCTTCCATTTCCCCCAATCCAGAAACTTAGCCTCAGCAGCCAATGTGTCTACCCTGTAAAGTTGAAGGGCATGATTTGCAATTTCTTGCCCAAATGTCCACCCAAATACACCACCAGCCAAAAAAGACAGTCCAGTACCTGTTCAATAAAGTAGGGTTTATGATTTAGGGTTTAAGATTTAGTAAATACTTTCACACTACCATGGCAAAAAGCCAAAAACATATATAAAGCTTCATATAGAAAATATTATTATCAATCTATTTTAGAGTCAAAAACATTTTTAAGTGTCAAAAAGAGCAAGAATGATGCCTGATTTTGATTACAATATGATAATCAAAAGTTAAGATCACTAGCATGTCGCTGTGGTAAAATGTTTCAATAGTATGAAAAGCAGCATATTACCATGTAAACTCCTTGAATATTTCCAGGCAAAACCAGCAGTAAATACTGCCCCCAAAGCACTTCCTGCGAGGCCAAATTGCACTGCTTCTCTAGCAGTTTTCAGCTGAAATGGGGAAAAAGGAAATTACCCACGCAGCACTTCAAATCACATTTAATTTGAAATATTGAAGTAAAAACACAGG
This sequence comes from Sesbania bispinosa, assembly GCA_026901365.1. NCBI lineage: Eukaryota > Viridiplantae > Streptophyta > Magnoliopsida > Fabales > Fabaceae > Sesbania > Sesbania bispinosa. Next base: position 2,568 of record QLOH01000980.1, read on the forward strand.
ATCAACTATATGTTCCAGCAGGTGAACTATTTATATTTAAAAAAATCACAAAAGATGCAGCAAATAATATCTTAAAATTTGACAGACATAAACAGCTATTGATATAGAAAGGGGTTAACTTCAATTTGCTGTCATTTGCTATTATTGAGAGACTGGGCTCCAACATGAACAATAACATAAGAAACAGAGAAATAAGGTTTCTCCAGTATGATTTTTGTTTTATACAATATTCCCTTTTCTCTTTTCCAGTATGTTTCAGGGGTATCGCCAATCATCATTGGTGCTGGAAACATGTTCAGTTCTTTGATCCCTTTGGATTTATGAGAATCAAAGCCATCCATAGATAGATAGATGTTGTGATGTCTAGTGAAAGATGACATTTTGAAAATAATGCATATTGGAGAAGCCTATGAATGATGGAAAGAGATTACCACCATAACGATGTCTAAAGGATGTTCAATTGATGGAAGAGACTCTACTATGTTAAAGGATAAAAGCTTTTGAAGAAGACAGTCAGTGCCCAACTCAAGATTGAGCAGATTACAACTGGAGCATCCTCATAACTTCAAAGGAATCAAGAATCTCTGCTTCATAAAGTGGTAACTATTAAGGGTTTTAGCTAAAAAAAATGGTATTCTATGATACTATTTTTTCCAAAGCTTATTTCAGAAACTATTGTTTTTAATTTATGAGAAAAACACTAAGAATCTAAACTACCTTTCTGTTGAGGTTTTTGCTTTTCTTCCAACAAATTTATATAATCATTATAAATTTTTCAAACATATCTTCTAATTTAAAAAGTGGTTTCTTTCTCAAAAAAGGGCAAGCATGCCCTAAATCTGTCTATGCCTAAAAGTGCCACTGACATTGACTGCAGTGACTCCACATAACAAGTCATCAAAGATCAGTGTTTTTTCCATCTCTTGACGTGTCTGCAATCTTAGTGTAAATAAACTAAACAAAATGCAACAACATTGGGAATGAACCAGGATTTATGAATTAAAAATAATGCCAAGATTTCCAACTAATGGCACAAAGTGCAAACATGTATCTTAAACTACTTAATGCTTTTGTGCCTTAATTAGTCTCGCTAATTTTTTGACAAAGCTCAATGCCATGTTTATACTAAATATATAGATTTTTATTAGAATTGTTATTTCTGTTTAGGGAATCAATTCTTTTATTCTGTTGGAATTACCTTTAGTTAGAATTAGTGGAATATTCTACCACAGTTAGATTAGCCTAAGTTAGAATGGTTCTATAAATACCGGTTGCATGTATTGAGTTCATTATCTTTCAAACAATATCAAATGAGTTTTCTCAACTCTCTATCTAGTTACTATTGGGATGATCCATGGGAGAACACGGTATTCTTCCTCAACCCCTCTATACTATCCCTCTACTGCTTCTGCTCCTCCACCTTCCTATGGACTTGCCTAAATAAGTAAAGGGCAACTTGAGTTCAACTACTGATTTTGTGAGCAAAGGAGGAGTCTTTGAAAATCTACTCTCCATGTACGAGTTTGTCAAATAACAATCTTCATAATCCAAATCAATTTTAATAGAGGAGATACCAATTACCTACTGAAAATGACACCATTTTCCCAAAACAAAGATTACAAATACTAAGAAATCTAGCATTAGGAACCAGATCTAGAGATGCAGTGCACCAGATGGTCAAATTCCAAACTAAAACTAACCAAAGTTACCAAACACATTTGAGAGAACATTCCTGCCAATTAAACAACAAAATAGATAAAAAAAAAATTAACAAAATTAGCACAGACAAATGCCCAAGCGAGCAGCCCCCAGACCCACACTCACACAAATCCTAAAGGAAGAGACAGTATATCTTCCACTTCTAACTCTGCAAACAGAGTAGGAGTCTTGTTTAAGACCCAAAATTTCCGTAAGTTGGAACTCATGAACGAAAAGATAGCCCTAGTTTTTCATGAAAATAGTCCATCCTCATATAATCTAAATTAATTTTGATATAGAAGGAAACATAACCTCTCTGAATTTACAGTAATTTAACAAATGCATATACTATCCTAGCAGCAAGACATCCAACACATGAGAGAGCCTGACCAAGCAAGAAATTCATTCAGTCAAGGAATGTCCCTAACCATCCAATGCCCTAAATCGAAAACTAGTCAAGCAAGTACACATGAGAGAGCCTTTCATTCAATCAAACCATGTAAAACATGCCAAACAACAACAACAATAACCACAGCAAAGACCACCCAAATGAGCATCCCAAACTGAAACCTAAATGTTATACTTGTACAATATGCAAAAGTTCAGTATATGATGCAAATATTTGACATAAGGAGGAACCAGTATCATTTCCGGCGAGGTCAAAAGCAATAAGCCATGAACAATAGCAGCAGATTGTGAGGATAAAAGGGGAAAAAACAATCAATACGCCCAAACGACATAAAAGAACACAAATAGAGAAGATAAAGTAGAAGAATCATTACGACGGGTCCATGAACAGGATCAGAAGCGATGAACTCCTCAACATCAGAGCTAGACCAGGATTGGATGGGTTTATCACGCTTGATGAACCTGGAATAGTTGCCCAAAGAGGAAAACCTCTCTGACCAAAATTCTCTGTAGCCTTCCCAGAAAGACTGGGATGATGAACCTCGTGCGTTGTCTGCCATTACCCCCCCTCTTTTCCCCTAACTGTGTCATATATGTTCTTGTTATTAAACCGGACTTGTCATATATAATAAAAAACCGGACTTGTCATTAAACCCATGGAGACACTCATTCAAGTTTCAATAATTCAAATATGGTTTAAAATGTAATAATTATAAGGATAAAATGTTCTTTTAGTGCATGTAAATGAAATGATCTTCTTTCAGAGTTTCGTGGATGGAAAAAAAAATCGATGGAAAAGTTAGTCTCGTCATGATATAGATGTCCTGGTTCGAACATATTGTCTCCTATGGATGATACCTATGATAAAACCCAAAAAAGTGTAAATGAAAGAGTTTTACTTTAAGGTCTCGTAAATGTTTTTTTTTTCTTTTACATTCTTACAAATGCAAATTATTTTAAACTAGTCATTGTTGTAAAATCTCTTGTTAGTTTAATCGGTCCATCTTCTTCTTTTTTTCCACTTCTCCTTATCTCCTCCGCTTCTTTTTTGATATAATGTTCTTCTTCTTTTGTATCATGATTTTTTTAAATAACAAATTTTACATAAATGAGGAGTTAGAGGAACTAAACAATAGTTTCTCATATAGGCACAACTATGAAAAATAGGGGTGTTTATATCCAATCCAATCCATTTTTACCGCATAAACCGAACTGAAAATCGGTTGTGTTCGAGCTGACCTGCTAGGATTGACATATAGTCTACATGTACGAACATACATCTCGGATGACGTGAAAATTTAAGTAGGATCCGAGTCAGTCCCATTGTGGTCGGTCATCATGGCTCGGATAAGTAGAGCCAGGTTGACTGATGTTGGATGACTGAACATCTGATGTAGAATTGGTTGAACACAACTGAGCCGTTACGGCGTGAAATCCAAACTAATCATCCGACCTTGTAGTTTTGTGTGTATTCATCCGAACTAATCATACGACGTGCCATCCGAACTAACCATCTGACATCTGATGTTGGACATAAGGCTGTAAATAAGCTGAGCTCAGGGCTGGCCCAATGTTTCTCTAGGGCTAAAGTGAATTTTTTTATGAGGCCTTTTTAAATGAATAAAAGTAATTTATTAAAATATTATAACTTTATTTAAAAATTATTTTTTGATCCTCTTGAAATGAAAAATTATTAAATTATTATAAGTAATTTTTTTAACATTTCTTTTTCTATTGATAATAAAGTCAATTCATTTAATCTTTCTTGAGACATTGTTAATGAAAATAATGTTTAGAATCAATTATTAATAGTTATTATTTATGAGAAGAGAAAAAGTCATGATAAAATAGGGCATTTTTTGAGAAAAATATAATACCTCGTTACTCTTAATAATTTAGTATTATTTACTAAATAATTATTAATTAATTTTAAAAAATATTGGTAAGTTGGTAACAAATATTTTTTTGGGGCCAAAATAAGGGTATTTTGGGGGCCTAAAGCGGTTGCTTCATGGGCTTGGGGGTTGGGCCGGCCCTGACTGAGCTATTCATGAACTACTTGAGCATGGCTTCATTGGCTTGTTAAATGTTCGATCAAGCTAGTTTGTTTAATTAAACAAATAAGCTCAAGCTTAAAGTTGGGCTCGATTATTTAAATGAGTGAAACTCAAGCCTTATAAGCTTGACAATAACAGCTCGTGAATAGCTCGCTTATTATATATATAATAATTAATTGATATAAATAATTAAAGTAAATTAAGATTAATAAAAATTAGAAAAAAAAACATACAGTTATAAGTTTATTTTTAAAATAAATAATAAAATAATAAAGTAAAATAACTACTCTATATATATACAAATAAGTATTGAAATATTTCTAATATTAGTCAATAAGTTATGTATTGAATTTCGAAAAATATAATATTTTAGAATTTTTAACTATATATATATATATCGTATATTAAGAATTTATTTTGATTTTTATATTATTATTTAATAATAAAATATTTATTAAATACTAAATTTATAAACTTTAAAAATTATTTAAAGAAAATTTTTATAAGAGCAAAAACAATGAAGTTAAAAATGAACTAAACAAACCGAGCCCAAGCTTTAAGTTTGGCTCGTTTATATAAATGAGTCAAGCTTGAGTTGCCCATTTTTTTCACAAGCCAAGCCTGAGCTTTAGGTACTCGGCTCAACTCGGCTCATTTACCCCTAGTTGGACACAATCGAGGTGTTACGACATGCAATCCGAACTAAACATCTGACCTCGTAGTTTTGTGTGTATTCATCCCAAAGCGACTGGCCCCAAATAAGTAAAAAATATATATATAATAATAAAATAAAAAATAAATAAAAAATATTTAAAAGAAGAAGAAAAATAGCGAGAAAAAAACAGTGTAAAAGTAGTGTATCACTGTTTGATGTAATCGAATCATTATTCTTTAGCATTTTATCATTTAGGCTTTGCAAATTGAGTAATGATAAACGTACATCAAACAATGATACACTGCTTGTACACTATTTCTTTCTCGCACTTTTTCTTTTTTCTTTTTCTTTTTTCTTTTTTATTTTTTATTTTTTATATTATTTATTTATTTTTCATTTTTATTATTATATTCATTCTTATTTATTTGTGGTCGGTCACATTGGGGCCGGACACATCGAGATGAATACACATAAAACTACAAAGTCGGATGATTAGTTCGGATTACACGTCGTAACGGCTCGGTTGTGTCCGAGCTAACATGCTAGGATTGACATATAGTCCACATGTACGGACATTCATCTCGGATGATGTGGACAGTTAAGTAGCATCCGGGTCGATCACATTGGGGTCGGTCACAATTAGTCGGATAAGTAGATACATGCCGACTAATGTTGGAAGACTTTGTTACTATGTGCAATCCAAACTAAGCATTCGATCTCGTAGTTTTGTGTGTATTCATCTGAACTAATCACACGACATGCAATCCGAACTAATCATCCGACATTTGATGTTGGACACAGTCGAGGCGTTATGACGTGCAATCCGAACTAAACATTCGACCTCGTAGTTTTGTGTGTGTTCATCCCAATGTGATCGACCAAATGTGACCAACCCCAAATAAGTAAAAATGAATATAATAATAAAATGAAAAATAAGTAAAAAAATACAAAAAATCAAAGAAAAATTAAAAAAGCAAAAAAAGAAAAGGAGCGAGAAAGAAATAGTGTACAAGTAGTGTATCATTGTTTGATGCACACGAATCATTATTCTTTCACAATAGGCACATTTCAAATGACATAAGTAATGGCAAGTGTTCTGAAAAGTATCTATCACATTGACAGAACCCATAATACACAGTCAATGACCCATAACGCATTGACCTAACAAAAATTTAAAGAGTGAATGAACAGTGAAAAAAAACTTCTCAAATGTAATAGTATAGATGGATGTCAAAATCACATTATTATAATTACAATTGTGGATTCAGTCCAATGTTGATAAGATCCGGATTGTTTTATAGTTGGCTTAACAAACTTTCATTGACTAAATGTACGTTTGGAACTCTTTGTAAAACAAACGGCTCTCCAATGTAAAATATATAGGTTTTAAGAGTAGTATTGATCCGAGTCCATGTTTTTAATGTGGTTTTAATAAAAAAGCAAACATGTTATATTTAGGGTACTTTTACTAAATCGTAGCATGGCCTTCATGTTGAATTTGTGTTTTGGGTTGGGTTGAAGAATGTAAGGTTTAAGTGGATGAGATGTAAAAAGAAAAAAAGGGTGCAAAAAGCAACTCACCATCTATTGAGACCTAAAGCCCAAAAATTAGTGCCCATTTTGAGCCCAATTGAGATCATAATTGTCCAAGCTGGAACAGAACAGTAGTAAGGAATAGAATTCTTCCTTGGAAGAATGTACTGCTTTAGCCCAAGTAAATCTTTTTTGGACTATGCACCACAATTGAGTCATTGCATTATTATTTTGGTATTACAAATCATTTTTTTTCTTGGTATTGCAAATCGTTTCCCTATATTCGTTGGCAAATAAATTATGGGCTACGCTGAATCCAATAAAATAGAAAAAATAAGTGGGCCCATGGTACTCAAAGCCACAGATGTCTGCTTCGAAAGCAACAAATACTGGAGTTCACGAGCTTGTGTTATGTGACTTGTTGAAATGCAAAACACAAATTAAAATTTGGCTCTTACTTGGGACCCTCTCAGGTATCTTTGTCCTTCATCACCTAGAGCAATGCACATACTCAATCCTCATTCTTCAAATCAACGATCATAAGCCCATGATCACCTAGATATAGCATAAGTGTGACACTATAAGGAAAACAAACAAGCTCCAATTCTTTTTACTTATCCCTATTGGGTTCCTTGATTATATGGTTCTCCCCTCATGTAAATAGAACATGTCCAAATCCCTTACGTAATACACAACATATAGAGAGAACAAATGAGTCTCTTTCAAGTCCCTTTCAAATTCGATGGTGTTATAAGTTAATTTTATTCTCAATGCTACACATAAGGATATGAGCAATTTGGTCTGTGTCTATGTTAGGGATAGAATAAACCGTTGTGTGGGGTGGTCCTATTCCTCCCCCCAACAACTTTTTCTCAATTCTCCAAGAAGCCTAAAACCTAAAAGAATGAAATTGATAATTTTATCATACTTATATAACGCATCAAATTTTTTTTTAAGTAGTCATAAACATAGATTTATGTATTTTACCCTTTTGTGCGCTGACGTTCTTCTAGAAAAAAATATTTTGAGTATCAGTGGAACTTAATTTAAATGACTAAAAGTGAATGGAGATTAAAATATACAACGTCAGAATAAAATCTCACATAGCATTTTTCATTGAAGTGTGACATATATGAGCCAAATAATGGTTCTACTTCTGTGCGGTTTTACATATGGACAAAACAAATCTTTATTATTTACTAGCACTGTGATGGAAAGCACTGAAAATGCACATTTTCTTAGGCATGGTTGTCACCAAAGTGACCCACCTTCAAAAGACTATTTTTATCGCACCTTCATTATTTTTGTTTCACACTATTTTTTCCACTAGTTACTAGTAAAAATATTAAAATAAAAAACCCTTTATTATCATATTAAAAGAATTCTAAGCAATGGGGTGTTCATTTAAGTGTAAATGATTTATTTTTCTTATTTCTTCTAGCTCTATTTGAGTTTTGTATATATATAAAAAAATAACTGGAAGAGTTAATACTACCATAATTTGAATGTTTTGACTTGAATGTTTGATTTCACATTTGTAACATGATTAGGGCCAACCCAACATATTTGTAGGCCTAAAGTAAATTATAAAATGTGGGTCTATCTCTATAAGATAAAAGACCCTAGATGATATGACATATCTGTTTTCTCAAAAAAAGCAAAAACTTGAGGATTTGCTTTAAAAAAATAATGTTAAATTGAGAAAACTAAATTTATTAAAAAATTATTTTTAATTACTATTTATCAAATAAGAATTAGAAATATTTTTATATTTTATATAAAGATTTTATTAATTTTAATATATAAAATATATATATAAAAATTTGAGGCATTGTAATAGAAGAGATCTAAAGCAATTGCTTTGTTGGCCTCCCCTTAGACATGCCTTAAACATGATTTTAATGGAAATTAAACACATATTTCATACCAAAATATTAAAAAAATTCTATTTTTTCACACCCTTGCTCTTCCACCTTCTACATCTATTTTTCCTTTTTATCTCTTTCTTTCCCACCATTTTGGGTGTGAAAATCATTTTCCTATAAAAAAATGTTATATAAATATAAAAAAGTATCATAATATGAGTATGACTATGACTATCCAACCAAGAGGCAGAATAGCCAGAGCATAGGAGAGAAGAGAGTTTGCCCTGCACTTCACTCACCAAAATGAAGAACCAATGTTGTGAAGAATCGGTTCCAGCAAGAAGTCCAAGCCAATTATCCTCAGAATGCTGGTTCGATGATGCATGCATCCTTGACATGGATTACTTCGTGAAGACCCTTTCAGGCATCAAACAGAAAGGTGTTCGTGCTGACTTAGTTGGTTCCATCATCACTCACTATGCTTCCAAATGGCTCCCTGACCTCTCTTCTTCAGGTGAAAATGGTCTCACACAGTTCGAGGAGTCACCTGAAAGTGTCACAACATCATGGATGAAAAAGAGGTTCTTTGTGGAAACCTTAGTTGGTGTTCTGCCACCTGAGAAAGATTCCATTCCATGCAACTTCCTCCTTCGCCTTCTAAGAACAGCTAACATGGTTGGTGTTGAAGCCACTTATAGAACTGAGCTTGAGAAGAGGATTTCATGGCAGTTAGATCAAGCTTCCCTTAAAGAGCTTATGATACCTTCTTTTAGTCACACTTGTGGGACTCTCTTGGATGTTGAGCTTGTTATTAGGTTGGTTAAGAGGTTTGTGAGTTTGGACCATGAAGGAGCTAAAACTGGTGCTGCTTTGGTTAAAGTAGCTAAGTTAGTTGATTGTTACCTTGCTGAGGCTGCTGTTGATGCCAATTTGAGCTTATCTGAGTTAGTTGCACTTGCTGGAGCTCTTCCAAGCCATGCAAGAGCCACAGATGATGGCTTGTACAGAGCCATTGACACCTACCTAAAAGTATGTCACTTTTTCTTTTCATTTTAGTTTCAAATTGATTGATTACTAGAGTTAATTTCATTGTTATTCATGGATTTTATACACTAATTTACATATTAAAGACTATGAGAAAAGCAACAATGGGAAGGGTCATTCTGGATATCCTAGAAAATGTTTCTTGTGTTGTCACCAGCATGAGATTCTCCGGGACAAGCCGGAGTGGGAAATTGAAGGGGGAGAAGAGGGTGAAGGGAAATGACATAAATGTCTTTTCATGTGGGGCTATAGGATCATAGCTAGCTGTAACCAACATTTCTCTAAATTTGGCTTTTCTCTTGTCCTCATACTGATACTGATACATGGCTATGTAAAAGGTGATGTAACATTGCAACAGTTTTGCTGAAATGGAACATAATTAATGATTACTTGACTATAGGAAACTCTTTCTAATGTATAGGTTAAAGTTTGGCATTTCCTTCCTCTAGCCATGTATCTTTGTTACTAGTTGCCAAAGCACAGTAGCTTCCTTCTAAATTTAAGTAATCCACTATGTATAAGTAGGCCATATTGGTAGTTAGTCTCCCCACATGTTATTTTAATAATACAAACATGTCCAATTCATGATTAGAACTTCATTTTACTATTTAATAATAGACAAAACCTTTTGTCATGATGCTACTAGTAGTTGCTCAAAACCACAAATTAGGCAAAATTGACTTTAATTAACCTGAACATGCTGATCATGATGTACCAAAACGTTCCTAAATTAGATAACATTTTGAAGAAACATAAAAGGCAATGAAAGAAAAATGGAAATAAAGAGAATTTAGATCATTTTATGTTATCATGCACCTTTTCTTGTCAGAGTAAGAGCTGTTAGGAATATTGTTGAAACTTTTTAACTCTCTTTGTGTGATATAGGCACATCCAAGTGTATCAAAGCAAGAAAAGAAGGGTCTGTGTAGGCTGATTGATAGCCGGAAACTCACACCAGAGGCTTCACTTCATGCAGCTCAAAATGAAAGGTTGCCTGTTAGAGCTGTAATTCAGGTGCTCTTCTCTGAACAAACCAAACTCAACCGCTACATGGATTGGAGTGGCTCTTTTAGTGGCTTGAGGAGCCCCAATGGGGGGTTTGATCCACCAACAAGGTGCCTTTCAAAGCGTGAAATGAATGCTCAGCAAATGGAGATAAAGAAGCTGAGGGAAGAGGTTTACAGGCTGCAAAGTCAGTGCAATGCCATGCAAATGCAGATGGAGAGGATGGCAGAGAAGAAGAAAGGGTTCTTCAAATGGAGGAAACTTGGGATGGCTGTGTTTAATAAAAGTGTGGGAGAGGTGGAGAATATGGAAGAGGCTGAAAGGGAAGTTGGGTTTGGAAGGCAAACGCCTATGGAAATTAAAACCAGTAGTCTGGTCAAAGGTAGGACTCCCCACAAGTGGAGGAAATCTATGTCCTGAAAGAGAGAGACTGTGAATAACAAGTATAATTTACATAGTTTGAGTTAAGTTGTTATATTATATAAGTTTGTTTTTGGAGTTAGACTTGAGAAATAATATAAGATAAACTCTGTCGTATTTGGAATAAATTCAATAAAGATGTGCATACACACCAAAGTTCTAGATACAGTTTTACATAAATTAATGTATGCCTACTTGCCTAGTAAAAGATAAGAATGCAAGTGAAAAATTAAGAGAAGAGTGGAAATGGACAGATTTGATTTGCACAAGGAAAGTGTAAACTATTTTGAATGTTTCCCCCACTTTTAATGGAGAAATCCATATATTTTTTTACCAAGCTGCATCATATTATTTTTTTCAGATTGCTTTTTACCTTGTAGCAAGACCATTTTTGTTTGTAATTCTAATAAGTGAATGACAAAGACAAAATTTACTATAGCAGATGCAAGAACTTTGAAATTTCTAACACAAAAGTATGCGCAAAGCACAAAAGGGAAACCTAACATGCTTGCAGCAAAAACAACAAGCTGTTATCACTTATCAAATGTTTTGACAATTTGAAAAACTTATACACAAATCAAACAATAGAATGCCTATATTTTACACACTTATTTTTTTTCTATTTTTTTGGATTATGATAAATGTCACTCACTTATTCAGCTAGCATCACTCAAATTGTAAATCGGTGAAACATACAGTACAAGTGCCATTGTGCATTGGCTGCATCATGCATTGGATTCTGCATTTATGCATTATTCATAATTTCACAGCTTTTTTTATAGTCTTGATGGATGACCTCAAGAAGCTACTTGCTGCTGCAAGATCCTCACTACCACCACCATCACTTACCATGGGCTTCTTCCGAATGCCATCCACACCTTTTCTCATCCCCAGAAGCAAAGATGGAGCTGATGGGACTCTCCTCAAGGACCTGGCACTCTCTGATCTAGCAAGTTTTTTTTCCTTCTTATGTGGTTCCTTTCTTTCCATCCCTTCAAAACTAGGAGTACCATTTCCTTCACCTATGCAAGCTTCTTCAGAGTAATTTTTATATCCTGTTGGCATAACACTTCTACCTTCATTTTCTATCCCATCATTTTTCTCTTTGCAACCGTTCTTGTCTTGAAGAAGTTGCAGCTGCTTCTCTTTATAATCAGAATCTGAAAATTTTGAGATCTTCAACTCCTTTTGTGGAAACTTCTGATTCAATTGTTTGATTATTTCTTCAGTCCCACTAGAAGCATTTTCATATCTTTCTTGTGGATCCATTCCTTCTTCTTGACTATTCTCTAAAAGCATTTGAAGCCACTTTTCAACATTCCCTTTGCCACGTTGTTTCCTGGTTTCTTCATCTTCCTCAATTTCTGTCTCATGAAGGAATGAAATGCCATAATTTCTCTTGCCTTCTTCAGTGATTTCTAGCTTCTGAAGTCTGTGCTCAATTGAGTTTTCTTCATCCCAGGCAACAAGTGATCTTGGATGCTTCCCAAGCTTCTCTTCTGTTTCATTATTAGCAGGCATTTTCAGCTCCTCTTCTTTTTCTTCCTGCTCTGGTTCTTCATTTGCAGCTTCAAATGTCCTTTGTTCCTCCTCCAAAAACACCCTGAGCTCCTTGTGCAAAGGTGTTCTTGGCCTGATTCCAGGCAAATAAAGAACAGGTTTACTGTCTCTCTCTTCAAAAGTGGAATCATCTATTCTTGACCTCTTCCTTCCTTGTTCCCATTCAGGTCTAATCTGTTTCTCTATATCATCTCTTTGTCTATACTTCTTGTGAAGCTCTTTCTCCGCAGCATCACAAATTGCCCTCTGTGCTTCAAGTCTAGCCATCAGTGCACTAGTTGCAGCCTGGTTCAATCTTACCTGTTCCTTATAAATGACACTCCTGCATTTTTTGAAAACAAGTTAAGCTTGTTAGAGTCTAAGAAAATAATATAAAGAAAGGTAATCATTTCAATTTTGGTTATTGGGGCTTACTGGTGCATAGTGTCTCTAATCATCTTCTCTAGCATGGTCCTGTAAGAAGATTGAGCCTCTGCTAATCGTCTGCATTTTTCTGCCTTCCTCTTACGTTTTATGAGCGCCAATTCCAAGTCTTGAATAACAAGCTTTTCATCTTCATTTTTTAGCTTCATTTCACTCACTTCATTATCTAGCTTCTGTATTTCTGTCTGCATCTTTATAGTTTCTTCTCTTTGCTTCAGGGAATCTCTGGCCATGACAATGGCTTGGTAGGGGTTTTTAACAAAGTCTGGATCTTCATTCTCTTTCAGCAGGTTTCCATTTCCTTTTCTTGCAGCTACTGGAAAGATTTCCAATCAGAGGCTGGTTAGACATAAAATCAATCTCTATCTTCAAATCAAGATATATGATTGATTCAAACTTAGTATGATAGTAATCATGCAATGCCACTAACCTATTGCAGGAGACATAGGCCTTGGCTTCCTATTGTAATCAAGTTGTCTTAGAGCCAATGCATCATAAGGCTCCCTTCGAGATTCTACTATTGCAGCTGGAGCAAGGCCAACTTCTTCTTTCAAGCCAATGAAGTGTTGTGGAAAAGAATGAGAATCCACTATTTGTGAAGCATTCAGTTCATGATTTTCTCCTTCAGAGAACAAAAATGAAAAGGCTCTGTGCCTGTGGTTTGCAAGCACAAATACCATCACCCTCCTTCACTTGATGTTTATGACAAAATTGAGGAACAATAAAAAGTAAATGATATTAATAAAAAAATAAAAAACTTACCTGAAGTCAGAGTTTGAAGAAGCAAAAATGGACAGAAATTGATTTACAGAAATACCCAATTGGAAATCCCACCAAGACACTAAGAATTCCAGTTTGTTTTTCTTTCTCTTACAGGCTTGCCGCTGTAATATTCTTAGATTGCTTAGAACAGTCAAGCCTCCCCCTGCATTGTCATTCCAAAGGTACAAAATCACATTCACACCAATTGAATATTACACATTATTCATATAAGAGAATGAGAGGGTAAAACCAATTGATTACTTGAACAAGGAAACCAGTGATCAATGTCCCAAGCAAGAGGAGAGGCTGAGTCCGCATGATAATAGAGGACGTTACCATAAGAATCTACTCTAATCACCGCAGGGTCAAAGCCAGCATTTCTGATATTTCAAAAATTGATAAAAAAAAATAATCAAATACATCAGAATGAAAAATTTCCAAAACTTGTTAATGCTAAGTTCAGCTGAAGTGCCTACCCAAGATGGCTGAGTTGCTTCCACAAGATACTAACAAAGATTTTAGCCTTGTTGGTTGGCTTAGCTTTTGGATCGATCACCGGAAACATCTGATCTAAAACCCTTGCTCTCTCATCCTAATTGAAACAACAACCAACCCAGTAAAACAATTCAGTTACCCACAACTTGTTTTCCCTTAAAGTTTCATTCTTTACTCTAAAACCAAACAAAGAGAGAGTGGGAGTGAGAGATTCAATTTGGGGTTACCTCGTCTTCGTGCAAAGCATAAGGGATGAAAGTGAAGGGAGGACCATGGCTGTAGGGAGTGAAACCCCGGTCACGGCAGAGCTTTGCGTAGGCTTTTGGATACCCAATGTTCTCATTGACGGCCATTTCCTCTGGGGCGAACCCATAATCTTCCGCCATTGTTGTTGAGTTTGAAGCGCTTGTTGTGTAGTAGATGAAGCAGGTACAGGGGAGAGCGTGTTTTGTTTTGTTTTGTTTTGTTGATGGAGGGGCCAACGGTCGAATGGGGACCTAACTTTTTTCAAACTGAAAAAACAATTAATTCAAAATCGGGGTTACACGTAAGAATTTTGTGTTGGAGCCTGGAGGAGGTAATGCTCTAGCTGAGGGGTAACGTAACGGTTACATGGAAAGGAGGACATGTCATTCATTCATTCATTCCTTGATATGTAATTTTTTTAGGACCAAAGTGCCCTTGAAATTTGAGATGGTCATCAAGAAGAAACAAAAAGAAATTCCAATTGTTGTGGATTAGATTAGGTGCCCGTTTGGTTTAAATTTTAAACCATCCAGAATCAATTCTGTAAAATTGATTTTAAATCACTTCCATCCAACGTACTTCGTAAAGCGTGCATCATCCATCTCAACCATTCATTTCTAGAATCAATTCTACTCAACTGTAAACCAAACGTACCCTAGATCCATGTCAAAATTTGAAATCATGAAGTCGGAAATGACTCCTAACAAAAAGAAATTCCAATCTCGTTTGAACAACAAATTGGGGTCACCACCCCAAAAGTTCCTTTTATCTCTCCAAAAGAGAAATCAAATTGTAATGTTTTGTTGTCCCCCAAGCGGATAAATTTGTCCTTTGCTGATCATTGGTAGTAGTAGGGTCCGTATAACTAAAGTTGATTATTTTTTTGGACAAAACTAAAGTTGAATTAAGAACCATGATATGATGTATTGTGGTTAGTGTGGGCTTGTAGAAAAGGATAAAGGAACTTGCTTTCTGCACCCCTTTTTGCACCGTCTATCTTTTTCCAAACGTTTTCCGAAACTAAATGATAAAAATGACTTCTAGACATTAATTTTCAAAAATTTCCGGAAGTGTATTTTTTATAAATCTTTAATTTTTAGAGATGGAAAAATTTTCTATCTCTAAAACTGAAACAAATTCCTTTGTCTCTAACATTTAGAGACGAAATTTTTTTCTGTCTCTAAAAAAAGAAAATTTTAAAAAAAATACACTTTCGGGAATTTTCAGAATTTAATGTTCAAAAGTCATTTTTATCCGGAATTTTTTGGAAATTAATATTATGAAGAGTTTTTACTGGTAATTAATTTTTGAAAGTGTTTTTTTCCCGGAAATTAATGTTCGAAAAGTCATTTTTTATCCGAAATTTTTTGGAAATTAATAGTATGAAGTGTTTTTACCGGAAATTAATTTCCAGAAAGAAAAAAGAAAAGAAAAAGTGAGTGAAGTGGTGGTGAGGGTATAAGGGGTTTGAGGTGTGTCAAGGTAGGTGGCGATGGAACATGGTATTTTGGGGAAAAAAATTCAACAGTGTTGGGGAGGGGTTTGAATAGTAAAATGGGTGTAAAAGCAAATCCCATGGATAAACCCCATATTGTTCCCGTTGCAAGTCTCAATTAAAGGGGATTGCTTTTTGCACCCCTTTTTACTTTTCACATCCCTCGTCTTTTTTTATATTCTATTTCCCAAAATACCCTCTCTTTTTTCATGTACTTGTGGTTTTCGGAAACAAATATTTTCTAGAAGCCATTTTTTTTAGCTTCCGATTTTTTTTTGGAAAAGTTTAGCTTCCTGAAACAACATTTCGGAAGCACACCTCTACTCGTTTCTTTTATTCATATTTGATTGTCTGGTATCTCTTCCATTCTTTACTCGTTTCTTTCATTGTTATTTCATTCTCTAGTCCCCCTTTTTCATTCTCTATGTGCGTGCATCCCTTCACTTGCTCAGTCGTTTCATCATCCAAGCATCCTCCACACTCTCTCTCTTCCATTCTTTCTCTCTTTGGTCGCTCTCTTTCTTTCTCTAGTCTCTCTTTATTTCTTTGGTTTCTGTGGGGAAGTGGAGAAAGTCGTGGGGGTGGGGTGGTCGTTGCATCATGGGGTGGGTGTGCATGGTGAGTGGTGGAGGTGGGGTGATTGAGGACGGTGGAGAGGGAGGGGAAGAAGGGGTGGGAATGAGAGTGGGAGTAGGATGGGTATTTGGGAAAAAGGTATGGTTAGCAAAAAGGGATGGTGAGAATAGAAATCCTCTTCTACATGATTTAAGCCCTACTCCTAACAGGAAAGCACGTTTTAAGTGTGGTCTAAAGCAATGATTGCACTAAGGATAACACCAAAAGAAAGTGGAAACGTGTACTGGCTCTTCCCCTCTCACTACATTAAAATACAAATTAGTGTTTGTTTTGTTTTTTATTAGAAAATATAAAATCGAATTTTGAAATAGTAGAAAAAAATTCATTCACAAAGCATGGATTGAGATTTATGAGGAATCAATTTTATTAGTTGAGTGTCTATTTGGTTTACAGTTAAGCAGAATTTATTCTAGAATTATTGGTTGAAAATGAATGATGCACGCCTTACAAAGCATGTTGGATAGAAGTGGTTTAAAATCAATTACGTGAAATTGATTCTACACTGTTTAGAATCTAAACCAAAAGATTATTTTATTTATACAACAGAGAAACTTACATCATACAACACACATGCGTCAGCATTTCTTTCTTTAAAAAAATAGGAAAAAAAATGAAAATGACACTTGTCTTAAAAATTGCAATGACGTCTTGTCATGAAAAATGTTGCATCTTATAGGCATTCAATTTATCTAAAAAAACTAGTTCATAAATTCTCGCGCTTAATTTTTAAGCAAGTAAATCAAAGTTTGTAACTTATAGGCATTAAGTTTGTAACCGGCTAAGATATGATTTATAATTCAGATTTAGTTTATAACCAAATTAAAAAGCGGTACATAAATTCCTCAAGCTCAATTTTTAAGCAAGTAAACCAAAGTTTGTAACTTATAAGCAATAAACATCCCGTTTGTAACCAACTGGGATAAGAATTATAATTTGTTAGCAACTAGTTTATAACTAAATTAAATAAAAAAGGTTTATAAGATGCAATAGTCGCATATCTCCGCATAACGATCTTTTTAATATGAGATTTTATGAACCGGTTTTTTTGAAACAAACTTAATGCCTATAAGATGCAACTTTTTCATGACAAGAGGTTGTTGCAGTTTTTTTTAGACAAGTGCCATTTTCATTTTTTTTCCTATTCCTTTTTAAAGAAAGAAATGTTGACATGTGTGTTGTATGATGTTGTAAGTTTATCTATTGTACAAATATAATAACTCAAACCAAAAAGGCCAAAAGTTCCAAACATAATATTGTTAATAATTCTCTTTGATAAAAAAATCTCATTTACAGATTAAATTATTCTCATTTACAGATCATGCTTAACAATTAGTTAACATATTGTTAGTTGAAAAACATAATTTTTTCTAAGGTATGAAGGTATGATTTCTTCGAAGTGTGAGACGAAATGAAAGTAAAAGAAATTCTGATAAATTAGTTCATGTTTCGATTACTAAGTGATTAGTCATATTCGAAGAACGAAAATAAAGAGATTTGATAGAATATCCGAAGAGGATTGTAAAGTTATTTGATGTTAGAATTCGAAATCAAATTAAAGTTATTCGAAAAGGTAAGAGAAGATCGAAAGGAATATTGTGTTTATCGGAATACAGAACTATTTAAGTTACATTATTATTCGAAGAAGAAAATAAAAGAAAGGAATACAACAGAAATAAATACAAAGACTCTTCTTTTCTTCGAAAATTTTAGTGGATCTTCTCATAGTTCTTCTTTTTCTCCCGCCTCTTCCTCGCCTTTCTTCCCAAGTCTGGGTGAACTGATAATCATGAATGTCTTCCCAGATTCTGGGAAGAATATAAGCAGTTCACTTGGGGTAGAAATAGAAAGAAAATATTAGGCACAGAGGCCTAATAGTTTTTGGCTACATTGTTCGACCTAAACGGTCAACTAAGAAAGGTTTGAAAAGCTTATAACGTTGGGTACTCCGTCGACCTAATCAACAGAAAAATTCATGAAGATTAGGTCGAACAAAGTAGCCAAAGCCAAAAAAAATTCCATGGTTGAGAGGAAGGAATGAACAATAAATGAAACGAAGGCCTCTATTTATAGGGAGGATGATGGACGGTGGAATTAAGTCACTGTTGAGATTGATCAATGGTTAAAAGGGCAATAACAAAGTGGTTGAATGGTCGGTGGTCAATAGGCACATGTGAATTGACCAAAAAAGAAGTTTGACATCTAGAAAAGTGGAAAGAAGGCACATGAAAACGAAGTCGAAGTCACAACACTTATCAGAAATTGCTAAGTGCAAGAAACGTTCGAGAAAGTTAGAAGAAATCGAAGGTGATGTAGAATTCGAAGAAAAGTTGTGACGAAAGAAAACTTAGAAAATTTTGAAGATTGAAGATCAGGAGTTGATGCCGATGACAGTTATCAAGAATTCGAAATTAGCAGTTATTGGAAGCTTTCGTTCGAAGACAGGTGTCAAGATTCTGGATAGGAAGTTATAGAAAGTGACATAACCGTTGTTTCTAACATACGTGTTACATGGTAGAATATTATTTCAAATAGGATTTAAACATGTCAAAATCACGTTAGTTAGCCGTTAGAATAGGAATCTATAAATAGCAGAATTTATTATGTAATGAGGGTTGGATTTTATTTTTTGAAACCTCTCAAAATACCAAACATGTCTACTCTTATTCAAAGACATTCTAGTTCTCTGAGAGTTCAAGTATGCAGTCCACCCACTACAACAATTTTTATTTACAACAACACCTCAAAATCGTGGCCTAAATAAAAAACCGTTGTCTTTTCTTTCAGCAATGGTTTTTGAGCTGTTCTAGTCTGAGGCATTGTCTATTCTTTTGACAACGGTTTTATTGATCAAAGGCAACAATAACAAAAAACCGTTGCCATTGTTATAACTATACACAACAGTTTTCAAATTACACTAAGACAACGATTTTTCACCGTTGTGGTTGATGCCAACACAATAAAACTTGTGCATAGTTATTAAAGAGTATGAGTACATTTATAAAACCGTTGCCATTGATTTTAGACAACGGTTATCTAACTTTGGAAACAATTTAATATGCAAATATATATATTATATTTATTTTATGATATTGAGAGAAAAATACCTACTAAGAGTAAATAGTTCACACAAACAAAAAAGAATCAAAACCATGAAGAGAAGCAACTGATGTCATAAAACTTATAGAAAAAACCATCAAACATGAAACAAAGACCACTTGCACATCAACTAATGTCTCCCCTCTATTAAGAAAAGAGAACATTGAAAATTATTATTCCTAACATATCACAGGAGCTTCAGGTTGGAAAACTAAAGCTGCTTTTTAGTATTTTACTATGTTTTCTCATTTGCTAATCATTTTTAGAAGTAGATTGCTACGTACTCTTAACATGCTATAGACACTTGGGGTTGTTTTAAGTGTACTAAAAATTAAGTAGGCTTTCAAAATTTAAACTATTAAAATTTTTTATATTTATAATTAAAAAAATTTATGATTGACTTAATTTAATTAATAATATTAAAAAAACACGAGGGATGAAAAAAAGAAGAAGAAAAGTAACCAATTCTATTTTGTATTTAATATAATAAAATGTCGATTGCATTAAAAGAAATAAATTTCCTTAGCTGGATGAAAAAAAGAAGAAGAAAAGTAACCAATTCTATTTTGTATTTAATATAATAAAATGTCGATTGCATTAAAAGAAATAAATTTCCTTAGCTACAAAAATTTTAATCTCGTAACTATTATGACACACAAAAATCTAATATTGATTTAATATTACAATAAAGATAAATTAATGCTTTTAAAAAATAATATTTTAATTTGAATTATTTTAATTTTTCATTAAAAATCTAAATTAATCAAACCCAAGTCCGGAATGAAATGGGCTAGCTAAGTGTGCCAGTGAATTGAAAAATCAAGTTTTTGAAATTTTTAAAGAGTTGCCACCATCCATTGATGTCTTTTCAAAATTTAAAGTTTGTCTTTTAATTTTTTTCTATTTTATTTTCTAATACTTTATATTCAAGCTATTATGAATAATTTAAGCTATTGTGAACCTCCAATCGGTACTGCAATTACCAGACTTGCATGTGTGCCCCTCCATATCCTAGCAAATCCTTCCTGCAATATCATAATAGCATTGATTAATATGTGTATTTGTAAATGCAATACTAATCAGTGATTGCTTCAAGCCTAGATGCACCCAATACATGTGAAATGTAATACAAGTAAATGACTCCTTCTACCCATCTAATATCTATATTCTATAATGTTAAGCACCAACCTAATGTATATTTTGTAAAGGTCATCCAATGTTCCTTTGTATCAAAACATTCAAGAGGACAAATTGATATTATGCCAAAGATCGATTCCAACTCGAGTACATGATAGAGAACATCTCGATCGCATCAACAAAAATTTGAAAAACAATATTAGAAAGGTCAAATTAATTGCTCAAATGCGCTGGTTCAAACCATGTCAAGAAATTGGACTATAAATGGGCAACACAAGAGATACAGAGCCCTGTTTAACTTAGGAAATTCCAAGATGCTCCTGGATATTAATTTGTTCCCTGGCACAATTTCCTCTAAAGAAAATTAGCACAGTTTGGGTACTCTAACCCAACTACAAAATTACATATACCAAGAAGTTTATTGAGAAGAGAAAGAATACAAATAAAAGGCCTATAAACCCATCATCCAAAATGTCATGTACTAGGAAACAAAGACCAGACCAAACTACTTATAGACTACGACAATATTAAGCCCAATGAACAATTGCATAAAGTAAGCTAAAACCAAATTAGCAAACCAAGGCAACAAGGTGCAATAGCTCTGTGAGCCGGTATCAAGCAATTAAAGAGTGAAAAAATTTGCTCCAACCTTCAAACAAGTGCATCAAGTATACGAAGCATGTAGGCATAAAAAGCAATAACTGTCCAAAAAGTGCAGAAATTCTAGCAGCCAGTAGTGAATGAGCAAAATCTATGATTGAGACCAGCTGCATTCATCCACACATATCTCTCATCAAGTCATGATTAAAATAAGCATAGGCACACCAAATCATAGTCTGAGACAGAATCCGAACTAGTATTAATTTCTGCAGGAAACTTAATTGCAGCTCCACTCCTACATAGTAATAAATAATCTACCAGTAGACCCACAAAATATTAGCAGTAGCAATGCCAAATGACAGGATATCAGGATCCCAGATCACAAAGGTAGATTTCTAAAATTAGCATAGTTAAAGTGTAACATATTTTATAAAAACATCAAAGCACATTTGAAAAGTTAAAGTAGCATAAAGAAAGCGGCCAATGATAAATATTGAACTATCTAGTACTCTTTCAATTTTTCATCATAGCCACTTTCTAAAATTTTGCCACACAAGCAAAACCAATCACCACCACTTAAATGTTCAATGAACTATTCTATTCCAATTCTGACAAGGACCATCCAATTGCAAGCACAACTTTTATCATTTTATCAAGACTACCCAATATCCTAATCATAGAACACATTAAATAGGTTTATGTTACTAAAACTTCCACTTTGTATTAGTTTGAAATATGCACAAATTGTGAAACGTTATCACAGTAGAAACAGAACAAAGATAAGTGTATAAAATGACAGAATACTCACCATATCCCCATGGGAAATTCTTAATTAGAGCAAAAGCAAGTTTTAGACATTGTTGATAGGTTTTCATGCCGGCTATACTTCCAAAGAACCATACACGAGAGGTTCTGTCTCTGCAAACCTTTGCTACCCTCTCTACTCTCTAGGAAGCTGATAGGAGACACATGAAACCAACTTCAATTAAAAAAATAGAAATAAGGCATAGAATGAAACAAAGAAAATTCAGGGGTAAAAAATCTCCATTCAGGAACCGTCGTTACTTTTTCTTCGTTCCACTAACTCTTTGGATTGATCAATTGTTCCTTCGTCGAAGTAAAAAAACTAAAAAAGAAATCACAATGAAGCACTGAAATAAAACAAAAAAAAAGTGCTAACCAAGACAAGGTAAGTGCGGCTACTGCTGCGACCACAATGAAATGCAATTGCAATTGGGTGCCAAATCATTAGAAAGGGTGAGGAAAAACCCCTTCCCTAGGGTTAGGTATATAAGGCCGTTGATGAGACGACATTGCAACATTTAGGTTGTGATAGGAGAATGGCTTGGTCAGCATTTTCATTTGGGAGTAATAGGAGATGGCTTCATCAAAGAAGGCGAAACAAAAGGGAATGAAAGAATGAGAATGAGGAAGAGGCCTTGGCCATGCCGCGTCGATAAAAGAGAAAGAATAGAAGCTGAAATAGAATGGAAGAGAGAGTACCTGAGAGCCATAAGATGCAATTCCATTCTCAAAGTGTTAGGGTTTGACGTGGTTGAGATGTGAGATCAAATTCGTCAAGATTAACTCAGAATGAAGCACTAAGCGGGGAAAATGAAAATAAGATTCTTTCGCGCTTGAAAAATTAGATTTAAGAAAACAATTTATTTAAGTATTATGCAACGGTAGAATATTCATTTTTAAAGTCTAAGAGAACGATTTATTTTCCGTAGTCTATAATAAATAAATAAGGTACGGTTATTTAATTGTTACCTGAAAAGTAAAAAAATGCTATAAATAAAAACCGTTGTCTATTTTGCTTCAAGGAATCAAGAACGGTTTTAAAGAGTTGCATATAAAAATTTATAAAATTTGTTCTATTCAACCAACACAACAAATAATCGTTCCCTATTATACTATAAGACAACGGTTTTTTAGCCGTTGGAGACAAAGACGTTGCCGTAGGCTAAAAATGTTGTAGTGACCATTATAGTTTAACTTTTATCTTATGATTATTCTTCTTTTTCTTTAAAATTCGTAGTTATTTTCTTTGTTCTGTGTTCTTACTTTTCTTTTCGTCACTTTTGTCAGTTTATTTGCTATTGTTGTTACTTTGATTTTTATTTGATTTCTTTTCATTTGATTTACATTCCTTTGAAATTGTTTCTATTTTCATTACACTTTCAATATTCCAAATTGAATCCTTTATAAGTAAACCTATTTCTTAAAAAGAACCTTTAGGAGGATTCAGATTCTAGTCTCTAGATTGAACATTAGAATCAAAGTAAATATTTCTAACGCTTTGCACGAAAAGTTAAAGTTTTCATAAACTGTAAACGAAAAGTTTAAACTTTTTTCGAAGTTGTTTATGAAATTGTTTTTTCCACAAACACATATGATTGAGCATGTTATTTTGGTTAGGCATCACAACCAAATATGAATCCATGAGCACCTATTCATCCCCAACTTGACTTTAACGAGGTTGGGAGCATGTTTGGGAGTGCAACTACCCACAAGGCAGACACAATAAATATTTAGGTCCAAAGCGAACTATAAGATGGATATATATCTTTTTACGAGATGAATGACCTATTTTTTTTAAGGATGTTAGGGGCCTATCTTTTGAGAGAGAAAGTCATGGTAATATGAGAATTCTAATTTTAAAGAAGATATTACTTACTCTTAATTATTGCCTATAATTTAATTAATAACTTAATTTTATTTTTAAAAGGGAGAGTATTAGCAATTAACAATATTTTTATACTATATATATAATTTAAATAAGAGTTGAGGCCTAGTAAAGAATGAGGCCTAAAGTGTGTTTTACTTTTACTAGCCTTACCCCTAGACCGACCATGACTACCCGCCTCTCCCCCAATATATAGTTTGTTTGTATAAAATTCGAGAACAGTGCAAATCGATTCTACAGAATCAAAATAAAATCGCATCCACTAAAAGTGCATTGGGATTCACGTAGAATCGATTTGCACTGTTCTCGAATTTTATACAAACAGACGCATAGTAATTGATTAATTTTAATTATAATAATGGTTAAAAAACAAAGTTAAATTCATATACTTTACCAAAAATATGATTTAATTTGTAAGTTTCTTATTCTTTTTATGATTCAAAATGTTTACTTTTATATGTATTATTTAAATTAAAATGTGTTTAATACATGATTCATTTTCAAGTATGTAAATAAATTAATAAAGTTAAAATGAAAAATAAGAAAAAAAAGTGCAACGAGTGAGCTAATGAGAATGGGGTTGAGGCTAATAATTTCAGACCCGCCTCTTTAAACTTGCCCCGAACCCAATCTACCTTTTGTGGGGGTGACGGCGGGGAGGGCAAAACCCGATCCTACCCCAACCCTACAAGATTTAATTATACTTTCAATCAATCTATTAAAGGTAATGCGTGGTTTTTAACTTTCAATAATTTTTTGAGTGAACTTAATTCCTCAAAATTTTTAATTGTTACAATTATATGTCCCTCTATCACTTTTTTTCATCATTCAAAAATTCCCCTCTTCAATCCCTAGTTCCATATCCTACAAAATCATTAAAATTTTATCAAAATTTCACTAAATTTTCTACTTCTAAACTTTTAATATTATTTTATATTCCAAATTCATCATAAATTTGGATATAAAATGAGAATTTCATGATTTTAAAATCCACAACAAAACCAATTTTTCTTAATTTTAAAAATAAAGTACCTTAATTGACTTGAAAAGAACTTAGAAAGCAAAAATCACACATAGTCTAAACTACAAGAACCAATAGTTCAACTAAGCCTAAATATAACAATAATAAATAATAATGTTTCAAGATATTAATAATTTTTAGTATTTAATAAATTGAATTTGTTTTAACTATTCATTTTGTTAAAACGTAAGGACCTTGAAGTTGTTGATTCACAGAATGCTTAAACTATCTTGGGTAAATTGAAAATAAAAAAGCATAAACTAATATCATTCATGATTACATTAGACTATATCGTATAGGAGTTTGTGAGACAATACCAAATACATGCAAGTGACACTCTAATGTTCATGTGGTGGAGGGAGAAAGAAAAAATATGCAACATGTCACGTGCAAACATAAACCAAAAGGATGTTCATTCGAGAAATTGAGTAATCACTCATGTATCATGTCCTAAATACTATAATGTAGTACATACATCATTATAGTTGGTCAAGTAAGTACTATATTTGGCTCATAAGTAGGATGTTCAAGAGTTTGGATAGACTTGCAAACTCAACCAATCTAACTCGATCCAAACCAAACATTTCAGGTTGATTTGGGTAATCGGGTCCAAACAATGCAACGTAATCATTGTTAGGTCAAGTATCAGATTGCATAACTCAAAATTTGATTCAACAAACTCAACTTGAACAACATTAATTTTCTTTTGTCTTATATTATTTTTTTAACTTTTTATTTTGATTTTAATATTATATGTAAAAGGTTTAAAGTTTGTATAAAAATATATAAATTTGAAAATCTCTCTCATTTTTTTAAATTTATTTTATTTTTTAAAAAATATTTTATAAAATAATTCAAAAAATTATAAATATATACTAACCTAATGACTTCACCAAAATCGGATTAGTTTGGGTCAAGTTAGTTCAAAACAATTTTACGAATTTAATCCAATCTAACTGAAAGCCAAGCCAATGATTAATTATTCATTAATATTCTAGCAACTCCTAACTTAATGTACTTTATTTACTTTTATACTATTGGGTGGGAGGTTGTTTGATACATGAAAATATAATAAGTTTATGAATGATAATTATATCTATGCATAACGGGTACCCATATAATTTATCTATAGTAAGTAGAGTTTTTACCTATCAGATGGACTTAAGTTGAGTTTGTGTAGTTACCCACAAATTTTTGTGAATATGGGTACTATAACACTCATAAAAATTACCACAAAATTCATTTTTTACCTATCAAATGATTTTGGTTCCGGGTTTAGGTGATTATCTATAAGATTTTGTAGGATAAGTATTATAGTACTTAACCTTACTCATATATGCACAATATGTTTATTATATTTTATAATTATGATTTGAAATAATTATAAATATTATTTTTAAATTGAATTATGTGTTATACTTTTAGTTGATGTTATTTATTTTATTAATTTTTATAGTTAATTTTAGTACTAAGATAATATTTTTATTTTATTAGTTTTGTGAAAAGCAATGTACATTAAAGGAAAAACATTTTATTTAACTAAAATGTGGGTAGGTTTGGGTCTAGATACATGGGTATCCATTAGGTATGAGTATGACTATTGGCATTGAAATTGATAGGTTTAAGTCCAAGCCAGGGTTCAAGTTTTTCTTTTTCTTTTGTTTTTTAAGTAATGTGGGTATGGGTATTAGTATTATACCCATTTTTATCCCGAAATTTAATTGAGTAGAATATTATAGGGAAAAATATGTTATTAGTCCCTGAACTTTTGGTCAACTTGGGTTTTAGTCCCTGAACTTTAATTCCTTGGTTTTATATCCCTGAACTTTCAAAAACCCGTAACAGTAGTCTCTGTCGTTACTTTGGTCCGTTAAACCTGTGACGTGGCATGCTAGGCAATTAACACGTGGCATGCTAAGTAATTGACACGTCATAGGTTTAACGGACCAAAGTAATGACAGGGACTACTGTTACGGGTTATTGAAAGTTCAGGGATATAAAACCAAGGAATTAAAGTTCAGGGACTAAAACCCAAGCTGACCAAAAGTTCAGGGACTAATAACATATTTTTCCCAATATTATATATTGTTGGAAATGTTAGAGTTTGTTTCATTGCTATAAAACTCGGATAAGACAAGTTAATTTGATCAGTAAATTGGCCAGTTAAGTGATCCAAGCATATTAACAAAATCAATTACGCATTAAAACCAATATAAAACTAGTCTAAATTGGTTGTTTTGAAAAGATGGTGAATCAAACTTAAGATTAAATTAGCAAAGTGATTGAAAAAAGACAATAGAATTATCTTCATTTTTGAATCTCCACTCTTCATGTTCAACCCAAAAACTCTCTTCTTTGCTCATCCCAAAATACTTAGGCTTTGTTTGCGAGTGCAAAACCCGCGGGAAGGGAAGGGAATTCATGGGTTAATGGTAACCCCTTCCTATGTTTGTGAGTCACAAAAAAGGAGGGGAAGATTTTTGGGGATGTTAAAATCCCTCTAAAACCCACGCACCAGGGTCCTCCCAAATTGGGGTGTTTTGAGGGAGAATTATTTGAAATGTCATTTTTGCCCTTATGTAATTTAGAAAATTACTTCCCTATCCTCTGAGTAATGAACCCTCACACTCTCGATCATTCTCTTTTCTCGCACTCTCTCGTTCAGCTGAAGCGCTCTCTCTCTCGAAAACTATCGAACCATAAACCCTAATCTCTCTCGATCAATCTCTCTCTCTCGATCAATCCTAGTTCTTCCTTTCATTCTCACCGATCCGTAGTTCCTCTGAATCTCTTGATCGATCTCTTCCGATTTGGTTCGTTCCGGATTTTACCCTCCCTTGTTTTGTTTCTTCCATTACTATTTCTAATAAATGGCTTGTTTTCTCTTTTTTGTTGCAGGTTCTTTGTTGAGGCGGATTTGTTGAGAAAGTTGATTTTACCCTCCCTTGTTCGCATCAGGTATGTTTATTTAGCTGGTTATCCTCACTGTTTTGAGTTCTGAATGGATTTTCTTTCTGCTTTCGTTTGTGTGTTTGAGTTCATGGAAGTGCTGTTTTGAGCTGGATTTGAACTATTAGTTGTAGTTAATTGCCATGAATATTAAATGCAGCTATTTGAATCAGGGGGTAATGTTTTATTTGTGGCTAATCTTTCATATCTGGTAACTTGTGGGTTTTCTGCTTAAAATGAAAAGGAAAGGTTTACAGGTAATTGAGTGGGGTCGTTGACACTATTGAAAGCTTTGTTGATTTTAACTTTGTTGCATATTCATATGATTTTTAGAAGCCTAATTGTGGGCCCTTTGAACAGTGGCAAGAGAGTTAAAAACTCAAGAAAACAGGAATATGACCTTATTATATCTTAATTGTGGGCTCTTTGAACAGGGGAACTTACATAAGAGCGACTTAATTCAGTACATGTAGGCCAAGTCATTTTGCATTTCATTGAAATTCATGAAATTATAACTAAACTCAAGCTTCCAGCTTCCATTCAATTATCAATTTATCATTATTATACTCATTCTTTGCATGCCTTGTTCACCTTTATCTTGACAGAATTGAGATATTTATTAAGTTTATACTAACAAGTAATTGTGTTAGTTTAATGTGGCACCAAAAGCTATATATATAGTTTTCTATGCTTCCATAAGCCATCTAATGCACAATTTCATCTATTTGAAGAGAATTACAATAGCAGTGGTTCTTCCCTGCCTAAATTTTAGTATTTTACACGATTGTGTAAATTATTGGCTTGCTTGCTTTGCTTGGTCAATGGATGATTGTTAAATTAATTGAACTGTAACATCTCTGCAAAGATTGCCATAGTATGCATTGATGTGAGTTTGCATACAGTCCTATAGTCATTCTACTGTCTGGCCTTTTGGAGAAGAACCTTAAACTTAGAAATGTGAATTTAAAACCTTTATTAACACTCTAGTTACTTGTCTAGTATTTAACATGTGATATTTTAGTGATTCTTTATGATACAATGACATTTTATGGGATCATGATCCCCTGCAGTTTTTTTTAAAACTATAATAGGTTCCTCACTGTTCATTCTTGTGGGCTGTTGCTTTACAATATTATAACCTTAAAATTCATGTGTTAAAAAAGTTCAGCCCTTAGATTTAACTGCAGGAGGGTGCAGTTGAAAATACAACTGCATATGATCCATAACCCTTTTTATGCGAATCTTCCTCATGGGGATTAAAGATTCAATTCCTCTGGAAATTGTGAACAGTTTTTAGGGTATCGAAGGTTTAGGAGTTATTATATTAGCACTCACTTTCTCTGCTATTGCATTACATGAGTTGATGCTGGATGGGATACCAAGGCTTAACTTGGCCTCGTTTGTGACCACTTGAATGGAGCTTGAGTGTGACAAGCTCATTATGGCTTCAATTAACAAGAACTACGTTGACATGGATACATGAATACCATGTCACCATTGAGCTCTAAGTCTGTCACGTCTTTGAGTAATTGGATGGTGTGGTGTCTTTCTATGATCATGAAATTTCACTCTTTGGAGCTCTGTTGGATAAAATTAGATAAATAAATAAACTTGTTTGAAGAACGTTTAATTTTTTTAAATCATTGCATGGTCTTGTGAAAGGATTTGATACTTTGATTATTCATTGGTTTTATTATGTTGGATTTAGCTTGTTCCGTGAAAAATATTTCTTATCGAAGTATAAGTCTCAAAAGGAAACTATATTCTGTGCTTTGTAAGAGGAACACGATTGAACAGCTCTTCCTCTTGATAAAGTGTTTTTTTTTCAATTTATGTTTTCTATCAAAACTATTTTCTGTCCAAAATTTATGTTTGTTGTCCAAACTATTTGCTGCATGTGACTATGACTATTTGTTGCATGTGACTATGACTATTAGCTATCTTTATCTTTTGAACTTGCTGCATGTTATTGAAATATTGTATTAATTTGTCAATATATGATCTTTTTAGATGGATGATGAGAGAATTTTTGCATTGCATAGAAGAATAGAAAGACTTCAAAGGGTGGCTATTGTATACATTGTATGTCTTGTAGTTTATTACTACATACTTAAAATTCGTAGTCAAAGTAATGTAGTTGATCGAACTTTGACCTTAGAGAAGGAGAGAACTCGAGAAAAGATAATGAAAAAAATTGCCACAAGTGAAGGTCGTAAGATTATAAGAATGAGCCCTAAAGCCTTTATAGACTTATGTGCTATGTTACAACGAGAGGGCGGTCTCCAACCAACACAACGGGTAACTGTAGAAGAACAAGTTGCCAAATCACTCTACATTCTAACGCATAATGTTAGAAATCGAGAGATTCAATTCTGGTTTCAACGCTTAGGTGAGGCTACTAGTCGTCATTTTCATCGTGTCCTTCGATCAATTATTGAGTTAGAAGAGAAATATCTCAAGCAACTAGATGGCTCACATATTCCTATAGAAATTCTAGGAAGCAGTCGGTTTTATCCCTTTTTCAAGGTAAACTATATTTTTATATTAAATTTTAGAAATATATACAATTAAAAATATATTGATAATAAAATGACAATGTTAGGATTGTGTTGGGGCTATTGACTGCACTCATGTTCGTGTGAAAGTTCCCTTGACTAAAGCTCCAAAATATCGTGGTAGGAAAGATTTTCCAACACAAAATGTATTGGTTGCGTGCTCATTTGACCTCAGATTTACTTATGTTTTGTCTGGATGGGAGGGCACTGCATCTGATTCAAGAATTTTAAAAGATGCATTACACAGACCACATGGTCTTAAAATTCCAAGAGGTAATTAAAATATATTTTTCTTTTTCTTTCTTGTCTTATATAGATATCTTAGTAATAATTAGGGATGACAATTGAGCCCAAGCCCTACGGGTACCCGCAAAAATTACCCGCAATGGGCAGGGTAAAAACCCGCAAAGCGGGTACGGGCGCGGGTACGGGCTAAAGCCCGCATTTTTTCATGGGGACGGGCGCGGGGACGGGCACTTTGATGCCCAGCCCACCCCATACCCGCACTCATATATAATTATTTAATAAAAAACACTATATATAATTATATAGAGATATATTAATTTTATTAAAATATCTAATATATTTATGCATATTTTTAAAATTGATATATATATATATTACAAATTAAAAATATATTTTTATAATTATCTATTTATGTTTTTTTTACTTTATAGTATATGACTAATTAATGTTAATAATCATTTTTTACAGATCTTGAAGAATTCTAACACATGATATCCAAGTTTATAAAATAGTGTGACGTGAAAGTATATTATAATATTTAATAAAAATTTTGAACTTTAGATAATTTGTTGCATGTGTTTTATAACATTAACATATTGTGTTCCAATGTAATTAAATTGTTGTATCACTGATATTTAAAAATTATATTTGGACGAACTTCGAGTAACTTTTTCAATTAAGATATAGTTTTCTTAAGTTAATATTTTTTTTAGTAAGTTTTTAATTTTTTACTTAAGAAAAGTGCGGGTAACGGGCGCGGGTACGGGCATATAGGTGCCCAGCGGGTATGAGGACGAGCACTAAAGTTACTGCCCACGCGGGTATGGGTGCGGGTACGGGCTTTTTTTGAAAACGCGGGTACGGGGACGGGCACTGTGGTACCCTGCCCAGAGGGTACCCATTGCCATCCCTAGTAATAATTAATTTTTTCATAGGTAAATATTATGTTCTTGATGCTGGATTCACGTTGAGAAAGGGACTAATTACACCATATAGATCAACACGTTATCATCTGAAAGAATTCTCCCCAAGAAATCCACCTCGAACACCTCAAGAATTATTCAATCATCGACATTCATCGACAAGATGGTGACTCTTTGTTCCGATGATAGAGCAACGGGAGAACTTTCTGAGGATGCAGGTGATGTCAGAAGCGAGAAGCCAATTAATGTTGAATCAGAATCTCTAGATACCAATGGGGTGACTTTAGAGAGTTTGGAAGAGACAAACAATGAGCAAGATATGACATCTCCTCAAGTGCAAATTATTGAAGAGCCTAAAGCTAAAAGATCTAGGAAGTCAAAGGTTGAAAATGAAGCTGAAGGGTTAAAGGAGGCACTCATACATATTGCTGAAGCTTTCACAGACAGTACTACAGCTCTTAGAGAAAGTACTGCAGCTTATGAGAGAGTTAATAAAAAACTTCCAATTTATGAAGCTGAACTTTGGAAGTTGTTAGAGGAATTGAGGATAGAAAGTCATTCACAATATCGTGCATATCTATATCTTGTTAATAATCCTGACATGATTAGAGCATTACTTGGGTGCCCAAAGGATAATCAAAGGGAATTACTACTTGAAATGGTGTTTGGGTCAGTTGGTTCATCTAGGTAATCTTTTTTTATCTGCTCTTTGATTTGTTTGCATGATGTTTTACTATTTTTTCAATGTTATTTACTTCTCATTTCTTTTGTAGGGGGCACTTTTAACTTGCTTCCAATATATTTCAACAAAGAGGGAAAGGTATTGTTCCTATTGTTTATCTCAACTGTTTGTCTCATTTTTGCTGTGGTATAAGTTTTCATTTGTTCCTACTGTTTGTGGTATTGTTCCTATTGTTCTGGTAGTTGTGGATTTTGAAAGAATAGCTTCCTTGGGAATTCCATGTTCACCCCAAATAGCCTCAGCCTTTTTCCAGTAGCTGTTATTTGGGTTGTACTTTGTTAATTGGTAGTTATTAATAACTGCTGGTGGTGTTCTACAACTATTGTTCCATTCTTGTTTTTGTCTCTTCTACTGATGTATCTGGTTTGCTGCTGGTTTTTTCTTTGTAAAAGATTATAAGTTTATTGTGTGGAGGGTAGTCAAGGTTACTTTACTACATGTAAATTTGCTTGCTGTCCATCACTCATTCAAGTAACAATATATTGTGCAGTAGAATTATAGTTTGCTTGTTGTAGCATTATATATTTTTCTATTGAGTTGCCATAAATACTTACCTATTTCATTTGTTTTTTATTTTGCAGGTATTAAAGAACAAATTCACAATTTCTTCACAATTCAAATGTTATTTTTGAACATGTTATAATGATGTTATAATGATAATATTTGTAGAAAAATCTATTTCCCGTGTCTTGAATTTTTTTCCAACTTGATTATGTTGATAGAAAATCTTGACAATTGACAATATAATTGATGCACTTATGTTAAAATATATAAGCGTTGTTAATTTGAGTTTTTATTTATGATGTTTATCAAACAACATTTAAATATTTATTGTATGTAAATGTAAATTCAAATTTTAGTAATATTTTTAAATCTCATTATAAAATTGAAGTTAAATTATTTGTAAGTTTTTATAAGTTTATTAAATTTAAAACAAGGTTTAAATATATTTTTATTAATAAAAACCAAGTTTATATTGGATTACACTGGAATTTATTTTTTACAAAGTTAGATATAAGTATTTTTAATGCATAATATATTTTAATAGAGAATTTATTATTTATTTGATAAAAAATATCCAGTAAATAACATATCTTTATAATAATAAAAGGAAGGAAGTCTGTGACTCCATTTTCCCGCCCAAAATAAGGGCAAATTTGTCCCAAAAATTTGCCCAAATTTAGTCACGTTTTAATTAATGAATTTGAATTTGAATTTTGAAATGTTGTACATTAATGTCACGCTCCATCTTCTCGTGTTTTTGTCTCTTCGTTTCCTCCACTGAGCAGAGAAACTCATTTTTCAATATTGCTTTAACGATGACACTGAATGATATCTCATTGCGTCTGCACTCCCCCTTCCTTTCACTTTTTTGCTTCCCTCCTCTCCCTTTTTTCTTCCCTACACGTGCACACGGCTCTGTGAGCGGCTCCCCCTCTGCAACTCCTTTATTCGGCGCTACTTGCATATTGTGTAAGCCTAGCTTAGACAAGGGTGTTCATAGTCGTTCTTCTTCTCTGTTGTCACTACCGCTTACAGAGAAACCCTCAACCCCTGTTTTGTTAATTTTTTTTCCTGATTCTTCCCCGATCCTCTTTTTCTGATTGTTCTATTAATTTTTGATGCAGTGTTGTCGGGTGTTGGAGCAATTTATATCATTCTTCGCAAATTTGAAAATAAAAAAATGTTAGGATTTTAACTCCGTGTTGTCGAGGAGCGTAGATCAGGGACGTGATTATCTTTTGGTTTGTTTTATGCTAAATTATGTTTCTGATGGTCTGTGTCTATATCCCGTTTGTCTTGCTGTTGTCGACAGTGGTGTGGCGGTCGGGTCTGGCTGCGAGATTAGAAGCGTTGGTGGCCCCTGTGGTGAGTGAGCTCCTTTTTCTCTGTCTCTTTGTTACTGTTATTTTACTAAGCCTGAAATTTCCCTCTTGCAGGAAGGTCTTCATTTTGCGAAGAGGAAATTTCTATGTTCTCTCCTTTTACTGGTGCACCATGTTCATGCTTAATTTATTTAATTTCTTCTCTTTTGTAATAGAATTGTAAGCTCTCCATTTTTTTCTAAGCTTACTTGTGATTTCTCCCTTCATCAGTTTGGTTTTTTTTTGCAACTCTTCCCGTGGAGGCATGGTTGTAAATAATTATGAATCATTCAGTTAAAGGTGCCTTATGCTTTTCAGTCATTTCAACAGATATTTGTTGGCAAAAGGTGGATGCCTTGTGCTTTTCAGTTTGTGATAGGGGCTCCGGGCATATTGTTGATTACCATTGATGGTCCTTATGAAAAGGCATTTTCATTTTTTTTATATTAGTGACTTATATATAATGCCTTGCATTTTGTTTCAGGATTATGAGATTTGCATTTTGTTTAAGGTTTTTGTGATGAATCTTCATTCCGTGCTCTCATTTGACTCAAGTTTAACGCTCACTTTGTTTTTGAATTTTTTACTAATTGTTTTAATTGTCTTCCTGTTGTTGCTCTATTAGGAATCAGTCGTACTGCAGATTTTGAATAGGTGAGTCTTTATTCATGCTTTGATGAAGTTACGGGCAAGTGAATTTGAATAAAGTAATGATTTTGTTGGATGCATGCTTCTTGGTTGGTTCATATTGAGTTATTGACAGATTCCCTTGACTTTCCTCCTTTGTGTTAGTCTCTGCTCTCAACCCCCCACCCACAATGTGTAACGTAGGATAATCAAGTTTGGACTGGATAGGGTGGGTAGATTTAATAAGAGATAATGGAATGATGTCAACATGAATAGACAACTAAGCCCCTCCCAGATCTTTTTGTATGATCTTGAGTCTGCTTTTGTATGATTTTAGATTTTTTGTATGATCTTGAGTCTGCTTTTGTATGATCTTAGATTTTTGTATGATCTTAGATTTTTTTAGTTTAATTGGTTTCTAATCTGAAAAGCTTAGGTGGTTATTGGCTCATTATGTTTCAATGGTTTATTGTTTCATTATGTTTTAATGGTTTATGGTTACAACAGTTGATTTTATTGTTGATGGTAACTTTATGTGTGTGTTTTTGTTAAGGTTGAATTGCATGTTTGTAGTATTTACAAATTCCTGATTAAAATTTTTTATTCCAGGCCCTGTTGTTGAAGACATGTTCCATTACATGTTTGAATACCACAATGTTCCTTTCTTCTTCCACTTCCTTTGTGGTATCATTTTAGGGGATTTAGATATGTTTAAATCATGAGAAAATGTCACTCATGATTTCCACTCTTGAATTGCAGAACGTAAAGTATGGTTTAGTGACAACTTACAATGCGGGAGTCAACTGGTGTCACATTGCGTCAACTTAGCCATGCCTTGATTGCTCTGTACTCATAAGTGAACTCATCTGCAGCAACATATTGTGTCTTCCATGATTTCCTGCAATGGATTTAAGGGCAATTTCAGCCAATTCCACTGTCTCATTCTCATCCAATGGTCAATCTCAAATTGATTTAACAAAAAATGTCACTTGAGGAGCCATTATGCAATTATGCATCTTTAATTGTCAACATGATACTGTTGGTTGAATGGTTGCTAACAAAATATGAAGTAGTTATATATGTTAACTTTTATTTTGGTATTTTCTATTTAAACTTTGTTTCTAATTGCCACTATTACTATTGGGTTGTTGGTTGTTAACAAAACTTTTTATATATTTGTTATCTATGTTCATGCAGAGTATATTTATGGTATTGAAATTTTTATTATCTTTCTTTCTCATTTCTCATTGCAAAGTAGTCATAATTTTCCTTATATGAATCATCACTTGGAATATATTTATTCATACAATAAACATGACAATATGGCCCCATGCATCGTCCCTTTGCTCCCTTTTTTTGTTAATTCAATTTTCACAGTATGTTTACATTTATAAATATGATTTATAATCTAAAATCTAAATTTTCATTGTAAAATAAGTTAAGATTAGGAGATTTAAAAAAAAAAGCAGATAGAACTTTTAATTATACTTTTCACGTCTGTAGAACTTTTGCGTCTCTTTATTTTTAGTTTTAAAACAAACGTTAATTAATATAAATGAATTATGTTTTTAAATAGAATTGTAATTTTCTTAATAGAAGTTTCTTATTTTAATATTTTTTTATAAATCATTGGAGAATAAATGTTTACATAAATCTTCATTATCATTTACATGTTATATGAAAATCATTAATATATATTTAAATAATAATGGAATAATTTATCACACGGAAAAGAATAATTTACATAAAAACATATTAAAAATTAAATTTAAATTATAAGAATAAATATAAATATTACAATTATTTTTTCTATTTAGTTCATAATGAATTTTTACATTAACAATTAAAATTAACTATTAAATTTTGGGTAGATAATATGTATATGAAAATTTCTTAATATCTTTATTATAATAAAAAAGGAAGTTTGTGACTCATTTTTCCTGTCCAAAATAGCATAGCTATAAAAACTGGATTGGACCAACTGGCCGACCGGGAACCGGTCCGGTGACCGGTCCATATCATGTTAAAAACCGACTGGTTCCAGAATCGGTGGTAACCGGTCAAACCGGCCAAGAACCGGTGAAAACCGGTAAAAACCGGTAAAAACCGGTGTCATAAAACCGGTAAAAACCGGTGTCATAAAACCGGTTGAACCGGTCAGTTTTCAAATTTTCAATTTTTTTAGTTTTTTTTTATTTTTTTGTATTTTCATTTAATCTAAAATATTTTTGTGATAAATAAGAATAAATTTTTAAGAAATGCACATAAATATTTATTATTTAGTGAATTATTATTAATTTTTTTATCTTATAATATATATAATAAGATCCTTTATATTTATTTATAATCTTATATATCTTGATTTATTTATAATTTTGTGTTATTTTATTACTTAAAATATTATATAATATTAAAATATGTATTTAATTATTAACGGTTCGACCACAGATGAACCATTGAACCATGAATAGGTGCCTTCACCGGTTCAATTACCGGTCCAATTTTAAAAACATTGCAAAATAGGGTAAAATTGTCCAAAATGTTTCTCTACATTTGTATGTATATATAGACGCTCATTTTACAAATCTCATTTGTAAACTTCTGTATAATTTTAGGAGATTTAGATATGTTTAAAATTTTGAAATACAATTTAGTTTTTGTTATACTAAGTAATAAAAATATTAACATCTTTTAAAATGTCTCCTATCATCGTTTAATTGGTACACTAATGATTTTTTTCACGTCTTAGTGAGTTTTCAAGTGTTTACATATATAATTTATTAATATATTATATTTTTATTAGAATAAATTATTTTTTGTGCATCGCACGGGCACAAGTCTAATATAATTTAAAAAGGCACAGTTTATTATTTTTTGGTAAATAATAAAAATTTAAAAAATATTTAAATATTAAAAAAAAATAAAAGAAATTCGTAACGTCGTATTTTAAAAAACATTTAAATATTCAAAAAAATAAAATAAAAAAATGCTAACGTACGTGGTACCTGACGTTTGACAAATTAGCGTATGTTTTGCAGTTCAATTTTTTTAAAAATAAAAAAATAAACATTATATTAGTTATTAAAGAGAAAGGGTAAAATTGTCATTTTTTAAGGTTGAACCTTCATTCTCCTTCCCTTCCCAAATTATAGCTCCCAAATAGGGGGTGGGTTTATCCTCCCTTGCCCCCTCCTTTCCCTTCCCTCCTAAATTCTTCCTTTCCCTTCCCACCAAACTCGCAAACAAAGCCTTACTCTATCATGAACCACTCCATTATCACTTACCCACCAAATCATGCTTGAATCACGTGGTCCCATTATATCTCGCATATCTTGAATGAGTCATCTCTAACTTTACAAGTCAACAATCCCCTTCCTTAGAAGTAGAACATAGCAAATTAGGGAAAATAATTTGGAGAGAATAAACTAGAGATTAGAGAGAAAAGAGTGAGAACATATATGTGTGGTAAATTAGAGAAAATATTTGTGTTTGGTTTGCATTTTCATTTCCTGTTTCCTGTTTTCTGGAATTTTTACAAAGGAAAAATTAGAAAAGCTGGAAACAAAAAATTACTGTTTTCAGCATTTCCAGTTTTTCCTCTGTAAAATTTCAGAAAAAATGAAACAAAATGAAAATAGGAAATGAAAATGTAAACCAAACAAGCCCTTATAAGCCATCATCTCCATAAACTTTACATTGTTATGCCTCTTAATACAAATTAATTTTTTTTTACTTTATCATTAGTCTTTGGAAACTTTTTTTTTTCATTCATGACAATTTTTAAAACTTACATAAAATTGTATTTAATAATATAAAATGCTAAAAATAATATTCTATTGTTATTCTAATCACTTTCTTATTTTTAATTTAATGTCATGAAAACTATGCATAAATCATATCTTTCTAATTACATAAGCTTTTTAATTTTTTATTATATCTTGTGCTTTTTTTATATATATTTGTGCTCTTTTTTTTCTTACAAGCCTCATGTTCTTTAATATGAATTTTGTATGTATTGATTAGGGTTGTCAAAATGGATCAAGTCCAACGAACTGACTCGATTAACATAACAAACGGAGAGGAACTGGGTCCCACCACATACCCTCTCTCTTTCTCTCTCCTACTGGATAGTTCCAGTACTGGAGAGGAACTGGGTTCCATGAGAAGGACATAACTGTTCATATTTTTTATAAGCATCCTACTAGGTATATTTAATTCCTCGGTAATGTTGGTGTGTTCTTTTGTTTGTTTGAAATTGTTGGTGTTTTGTTTTTGCGTCGTATTCTTCTTAGTGGACTTAGCTCTCGTCCTAGAAAAAAATAATTTATTGGGAGCTACTTTTAGCATCCCTTTTACTATTCACACTCCTCATTGAGTAATTAAATAGCTTAAAGGCTCGTTGGAGATGATTGTAAATTTTCATTTTTTATTTTTTAATTTTAAATTAAGGTTTTATAACTTAAAATAAAAAACTGAAGATCTCATCATATGATTTTTAAAATGTCTGTTTTGAAAACTATAAAAATAATTTTTTTATTTTTTTATTTAGAGTTATAAAAACTTAATTTAAATTTTTTAAAAATAAAAACTAATAACTTGCAACCACTCCAAATAGGACATTCAATTCAGTAAATTATTGGTTCAAGTTTTATAACATGTGTTTGTTTAGTTTTAAAAATAAGATAAAAATAATGGAAACAACTTTAAAAAATAAGAAATAAAATAAGAATAAAGTAGTATTTTTTTATAATTACTAATAAAAACATAAATATTTTCTTACACCAAAAAACCCCTAAAAAGCTTCTTACAAGCAAAATTTAGAAATGCATCAAACCTCATTGTCATTTCAAAATTCCCACATATAAATATCGTATATAACTTCTGAATTATTATATAATATTTAACTCATTTTTCATGAATTTAGAACATTTATAAACATGAGTTTAAATAAAATTTAGAATGATGTGAATAGAAAATCTTCATTTAAAAGTAGATTTGTAATAAAATTGTTTGTAAAATTATTAACATAACACATAAGTTACACTTTACCATATGTATCTAGTCAAAGGTGCAATTAATTATGATCCGCAACATCCAAATATAAAAAAAAAAAAAGTGTGAAATAACATTTTAGTCCCTATAAAATACCTGAGTTTTGATTTTCGTCCCTGGAAAATTTTTCTTTTTTATTTCATTCTTATAAAATATTTATGCTATTTTTTAGTCGCTGACGTTGATCCTACTATTAATTTTGGATGTGTCGAATGTCCATAATAGTCAACAATACTTCAGAAGTACCATAACACATTCCTTAAACTCATTTCGAGGTCAAATAATTTGAACTGAAATTATTGGTACATTTTCTCCTTCATATATATCACAAATAATCTTTGAATGTGTTTAAGGAGGCTAGCACTATTGTATGATGTGCATGGTGCGATACATATGATTATAATTGTGATGAACGTTCGACACATTCATAATTAATAGTGAAATCGACAACCGGAACTAAAAAATAACTTAAATATTTTATAAGAGTCAAATAAAAAAAATTTCAAAAATAAAAATCAAAACTAAAGTATTTTATTGGGAATAAAATGTTATTTTATAAAAAAAATTTACAGAAACCACGAGAAGTTCAGAGCAATTCAAAGTGTATCTAAACGTGCCATTAAACAAGAATACAAGATGTTAACCAGTGCTAAGATCATCTGTACTCGCCATTAGTGGCTCGACCGAATTCAAAGGCCTAGTCTCTGCCTCACCGAGCCCTGGGAGTCGGCGGAAATTGGAGTACTGAACCATTGACACCTTTTTTTCTGCACAGAAACCATTTTTGCAATGCTGCATGAAGTGCCATGTCATCGTGTTATTAGCCAGCCCATGATTGCATGTGCATGTGCCCATCATAGCTTGCTGGTTCTGCTTCCTGATAGCAATACCCCATCCCTGTCTTCTATGGAGGGAGCGGTCCCAATTTTTCACCTTAGGGTTTGTCCTCAGATATTTTTGCTGCTTTTCGTATCTAATTTAGATTTGGATGTACTTAACTCAAGCCTGCCCTGCTCATACTGCTTGGTTCCAGCAATCAATATCAAATAATTTTTGTATTTTTAATTTAATAAATATTCTTTTATTAAATATTTTATACCCTTTTTCAATTAGTATTCTAAAATCTAATACTAAAATCAATTAATGTTTGTTTTAGCGTTGAAACGTGATAATGTTAAACTAAACACATATCTGGTACAAGTTTTGTTTGGCCGTTTTAGTGATACTAGTGATGCTCAGAATTGTTGTTGTAACCCTTGTCAAGTCTTTGAATGCAGAGCAGTCAACGTTCCGTTTTCAGATAATCATATACCAAACTTTTCTTGTTACAGTTAATTGACAAATTTTCAAATTCATTACTTCGTGGTTTTCGTCTAGCCAATAAAACAGGTGGCACATCATAATTTCTGCATTTCATCATTTTCCACCTGTCCAACGCAATATCCAAGTATTCATTTCTTTAAGGCCTGAACATGTTCCAAATTTGTAACTAACCTTTTTGGTTATGGTGAAGTGTAATATGAGAAAACAAAATTATATAGTTTACTTGAAAGACATTATCTATCCCATAATCTATTATTATGCTGGCAATCAAGCATTTGAAT
The DNA here is from genome assembly GCA_026901365.1 of Sesbania bispinosa. Lineage (NCBI taxonomy): Eukaryota > Viridiplantae > Streptophyta > Magnoliopsida > Fabales > Fabaceae > Sesbania > Sesbania bispinosa. The sequence continues at coordinate 43,976 of QLOH01000980.1, forward strand.
GATTTTTCTCTATAGAGAAGATGCCAAAGCAGTGTTTCTTAATTCATAGTGGTAGTATTACCAGGAAAAGGCCAACAGCAACTGATAGATAGTGTAGGTAAAAAGATGGCGTATGAGGCCAAAACTCCAAATCAGAGAGAGTTCTACTCTTTTAAGTTTTATTTTATAACAAGAGTGTATCTGCTAGCACATTGCATGGCTAAATTTGACTCTAGTGTCATCTCATGTTGAAGGAGTCACTCTCTATTTACTCTAAAATATTCAGTGTGTTCCTAGTCCTGACTATTTACCAGGAGCCCCTTTTATCTATATATATACACGCATGCCATTCTTTTCTTTCACTTATCCTTAGTTCGAGAGGACTAAACTGCACAGGCAGAGAAAGAATGTGTTTCAATTTTCTTAGCTATCGAGTTCAATCCAATTAGTCCACCTATATTAGAAACTACAACATTCCTTTTGGGATATACTTGTGTTTTAATTAGCTGGTGCAATAATACTATTCCTTGGTTTAGATGAAAGTTTGGAATAACAGTTGTTTGGGATAAACTAGAATATTAAACATAAACCGATTTGGTGAGTTTGAGAAGTTGTTGCAGCAGTATATTTTTTTTCACCTTTTCTTGATTGATAATGGAGGGTGGTAATCTGAATAAAGCTACTAGCAGCTTAAGAGCAAGCAGTTCTTCAATTTGGACAAACCATGCAATGGACATTTTCTCTAGGTCCTCGCATGATGTAGATGATGAAGAAGCTTTGAAATGGGCTGCACTTGAAAAACTCCCTACTTACAATCGTTTAAAGAAAGGCTTGTTAACCACATCCAGTGGTGAGGTGAATGAAATTGATGTCACTGATATTGGAAAACAGGAAAGGAAGAGAGTGTTGGAGAGGTTGGTAAGAGTAGCTGAAGTGGACAATGAGAAGTTTCTGTTGAAGCTGAGGGAAAGAATTGATAGGTAATAAATCCATTGCCAGTATTGCCTTTTCCCCCCTTTCCCTGTTATTTTACATTGCCTTCTTTTGGTTCTTGTTATCCATAGTTTTTATGGTAATTTTACAAGGCAAAATGTTTTAACTTTTATTGTTATGTTTTCATTTATTTCCTTGACAAGGCACCAATGACTTTTTGTCCCCCTTCTCTATCTTTTAATATTTCTAGAGTTGGGATTCAAATTCCAACAATTGAAGCCAGGTTTGAGCATCTAAATATTGAGGCAGAAGCTTATGTTGGCAGCAGAGCCTTACCCACATTCTTTAACTGCATTGTGAATACAGTAGAGGTAAATCATGTATTCTAACTTATATTTTTTATGAAGATTATAGTTGCTTTTTGTTTGTCTTCAACTTGCAATTATTCTGACATATTTTATCTTCCAGAATTATTTGAATTACCTACATATTCTTTCAAGCAAAAAGAAGCATGTGACCATTCTTAAAGATGTTAGTGGAATTGTAAAACCTCATAGGTGAGTGGATTCATAAAGCTCAAATTGTATTCATTGTTCTATATATATGAGTGTTGTGCTTCACCATTGCATTTTTCAGGATGGCATTGCTTTTAGGTCCTCCAAGTTCTGGAAAAACCACACTCCTTTTGGCTCTAGCTGGGAAGCTTGATCCAGATCTTAAGGTAGGTGAAAAGAATTCCATTCATCCTTTGCTTTCTATTTCAATTAGCTAATTTAATTATTTATATCCAACTTGAATGCTGATATATGCTGCAGGTTTCTGGGAGAGTGACTTATAATGGCCATGAAATGAATGAATTTGTTCCACAGAGAACTGCTGCATATATCAGCCAACATGATGTTCACATTGGAGAAATGACTGTAAGGGAAACCTTGGCTTTCTCTGCAAGGTGCCAAGGGGTTGGATCACGTTATGGTTAGTCAGCATTACCTAAAAAAAGCCTTTCTTTTTACCTCATGCTGTTATTGAAAATTATAGCTTCCATAAATGTAACCTAAGCATTACTTTAATATTGTTTTGGCCATTAACAGACTTACTATCGGAACTGTTAAGAAGAGAGAAAGAAGCAAAGATTAAGCCTGATCCATATATTGATATCTTCATGAAGGTAAAGTAGGAGCTATAAAGCGTGTTTTTATCTCCAATGCTTCCATTGGAAAATCTGCATAGGGAAGATACTTTGCAAATGAAATTTGCTTAGCAAAAATTATTTAAGTTTTTTGATAGTCCTAACCTCCTTGTAGTCTAGTGATATTTTGATTAAGAAAAGGTTATGCTATTCATTTTATCATAATATACCACCTTCACTATCCTCTCTTCCCCCTAAATCCACTGAAATCATTAATTGTGATGAACAAGTTATCTTTTCATCTTATTGGCTTCTGACAATACCAGGCAACAGCATCTGAAGGGCATGGAGCAAATCAGATGATGACAGAATATGTACTTAAGGTGATATCTCCAAGGTGTTCTGGAATTACTGCAACTTCGCAAATACTTTCTTGAATAGCTCCCAACTATTTATTCACTTTGTAATTGACAGATCTTGGGACTGGAAATATGTGCTGATATTGTGGTAGGGGATGAAATGTTACGCGGTATATCTGGTGGACAAAGGAAACGTGTTACCACAGGTAATAGTCCAACTTATTGTCCCTAAAAATGATTTCAATTCAGTTTCTCCATTATATATTCATATTCTGTATGCAATTTTTACAGGGGAGATGTTGGTTGGTCCGGCAAATGCGTTGTTCATGGATGAAATATCTACTGGCTTGGATAGTTCCACAACTTCTCAAATTATGAAATGTCTTAGACAAATTATTCACATTCTAAATGGAACAGCAGTTATCTCTCTATTGCAACCCGAGCCAGAGATATATGAGCTTTTTGATGACATAATCCTCCTGTCTGATGGCCAAATAGTCTACCAAGGACCACGTGAGTCTGTCCTTGAATTTTTTGAATCAATGGGTTTTAGATGTCCTGAGAGGAAAGGAGTTGCTGACTTCCTTCAAGAGGTAAGTGAAGCTCAATCTTTACCTTTTCTTACCTCATACTCATATGCATGATACACTTGAAAAATAAAGGTATGTACCTGTGCATCTTGCAGGTAACTTCAAGGAAGGATCAACAACAGTACTGGGCTCACAAAGATGAACCATACCATTTTATTACAGTTAATGAATTTGCTGAGGCATTTCAATGCTTCCATGTGGGTAGGAAAATTGGAGATGAGCTAGCAGTTCCATTTGATAAGACAAAGAACCACCCTGCAGCGTTAACAACTGAGAAGTACAGGGAAAACAAGAAGGAGCTTTTGAAAGCTACCTTCTCAAGAGAATACTTGATTATGAAGAGGAATGCATTTGTTTACATCTTCAAGTTATCTCAAGTTCGTTTTAGCTAGTGTTTAAATGCAAGTGTGTTTGATTTTGTTTGTTATTTGTGTTTTGCATCCATGATCTTCACTTGTGTTTTTTCTCCTTAGCTCGCAGTGATGGCAATAATAGCAATGACAGTATTCCTGCGAACTGAGATGCACCGGGATTCAGTGGATAATGGGGGTGTTTACACTGGTGCACTTTTTTTCACCATAGTAATGGTCTTGTTTAATGGGATGCCTGATATTTCTATGACTATAAAGAAGCTTCCCGTTTTTTACAAACAACGGGACCTCCTATTCTATCCCGCATGGGCATATGCTATTCCCAGTTGGATCCTTAAAATTCCTATTACATTGGCTGAAGTTGTTGTTTGGGTATCTGTCACCTACTATGTAATTGGATTTGACCCAAATGTTGGCAGGTAAATAAGCTATCTTCATCTACTTTGGGCCTGTGGATGTTGGATTGTATATGAGATGCTGCTTTGATGCAGGTTTTTCAAGCAATATCTTCTGTTATTACTACTTGTTCAGATGGCTTCTGCATTATTTCGTTCAATTGCAGCAATGGGTAGGAATATGATTATTGCTAACACATTTGGCTCATTTGCAATAGTCACACTTCTGACATTGGGTGGTTTCATATTGTCAAAAGGTACAACTATTCAAAGATGTAACAAATGTTTTTATTTTTCAAATTTTTGAACCTTATATAGTGCTTTTTCTTTTGATTTCCTATTGAAACAGAGGATATCAAGAAATGGTGGATATGGGGTTACTGGATTTCACCAATAATGTATGAGCAGAATGCTATAATGGTCAACGAGTTCCTTGGGAAGAGTTGGAGCCACGTAATTTCTTGAATTTTCAAACTTCAAATGTTCTCTAGTGTCTAGTGAGTAGCTAGAACATTATTTTTTTTTTAACCAAACACCAATTACAGGTTCTTCCAAGTTCAACTGAACCACTGGGAGTTGAGGTTCTAAAATCTCGTGGGTTCTTCACGCATGCATGCTGGTATTGGATAGGTGTTGGGGCATTGTTCGGATTTGTTATTCTATTGAACTTCACTTTCACTCTAGCTCTCACTTATCTCAACCGTGAGTATCTTCCTCCATACAACTTTTATATCCTAGCTGCAATGACACTATTACTGACACATGCTAATGATCGAGCAGCACTTGAGAAGCCACGAACTATCATATCCAAATCCAAAGAATCTCATGACAATAAGCATAAAGACAAAACTCTAGAAGGCATTGGATTACCACTCACAATAAAAGGAAATACGCCTAGTAGCAAGATAAAGATAGGTGATTTATTTGTATTGGCAGCATATACATATATAAGCACACAAATTTGTGTTTCTTCATTGTAACTTGTACCAAGTCTTTTTGATTCTGATAAACCTTACAAGTCTTGCAGGGAACTTAGGTGACAATGGGACAGAAAATATGTTTTCCAGGTCTGCATCAGTGAGGCCAGAAGCTGTTGTTGAATCCAGCCAAAGGAGGAAAAGAGGAATGGTTCTTCCATTTGAACCACACTCTCTCACCTTTGATGAAATTACATACTCAGTAGACATGCCACAGGTGACTGATTTTCATACATAAATTGTAAAGATTGGACTTGAAAAGCACATTATCTTATCATAAGTCTACTGCTGCCAATAAAATAGAAAGTCCAAGCCCTTTTACTATCAACTTGCAGGAAATGAAGAATCGAGGTGTCACTGAAGACAGATTGGTCCTTCTAAAGGGTATTAGTGGTGCATTCAGGCCAGGTGTTCTCACAGCTCTGATGGGTGTAAGTGGAGCAGGTAAAACAACATTGATGGATGTGCTGGCTGGAAGGAAAACTGGAGGGTATATTGAGGGGAGCATCACAATTTCAGGGTACCCTAAAAAGCAAGAAACATTTGCTCGAATCTCTGGCTACTGCGAGCAGAATGATATCCACTCTCCTAATGTCACAGTCTATGAATCCTTGCTCTACTCAGCATGGCTTCGTTTATCACCTGAAGTCAATTCTGAAACCAGAAAGGTTAGCACACAAAATGTAACAAGGCTTTAGTATTCTTGCACCAAAAGCATACTAGGAATATCATAAGTCTAGGAGTTAATTATCTTTACCATTGGATATGATAAATGATGACAGATGTTCATTGAGGAAGTCATGGAGCTAGTAGAGTTGAACATACTGAGGCGAGCTCTGGTTGGTTTGCCTGGTGTGAGTGGTCTCTCTACTGAACAACGCAAGAGGCTAACTATAGCAGTTGAGCTAGTGGCTAATCCTTCCATAATATTCATGGATGAGCCAACTTCTGGGTTAGATGCCAGGGCTGCTGCAATTGTTATGAGAACAGTTAGAAACACAGTGGACACAGGAAGAACAGTTGTTTGTACAATCCATCAACCAAGCATTGACATATTTGAAGCTTTTGATGAGGTGAGGGATGATATTGATAAAAAGATATTGTCTTTTCTACTTTGGCTCTCCATTCAAGTAATCAAGTTGAGCATGCTAAATAAAATGTTGGTTTCAGCTTTTCCTATTGAAGCGAGGAGGACAACAAATATATGCTGGGCCATTGGGTCGTCATTGTAACCACCTCATAAAGTATTTTGAGGTAGGTTGTGTCTAAAAAAATCAACATGCATCTCAAATGACATCTATAGTTCTTAATAGTTGTTACTGATACTGCATTATTTCAATGTCAAACCTTGCTTTCAAACAGAGAATTGAAGGGATTAGTAAAATCAAAGATGGATATAACCCAGCAACTTGGATGTTGGAAATTACAACTTCAGCACGAGAAATGGATTTGAATGTTGACTTTGCAGACATATACAAAAACTCTGAACTATATAGGTCACTTACTTTAGTGTTACTCAACATTCTTATTTTGCCAATAATTTTTTTTTAATATCTTACAAAGGTATTATGCCATATTGTTAGGAGGAACCAAGCACTTGTGGCAGAATTGAGCAAACCTGCTCCTGGTTCCAAGGAACTTCATTTCCCTACTCAATATGCACAGCCTTTTTTCATCCAATGCATGGTCTGCTTATGGAAACAACATTGGTCATACTGGCGCAATCCTCCATATACTGCAGTAAGATTTTTGTTCACTACATTCGTAGCTTTGATGTTTGGTACAATGTTCTGGGGCCTTGGATCCAAAACGTGAGTTACTATTTGTTAATTCTTAATATAATATATTGGATATCCCCCCCCAAAAAAAAAAACAAAATCCCCTGAGGAATTTGATCCCTTTTGAACAACTTGCAGAAGGAGGAGACAAGATTTGTTTAATGCTATAGGTTCCATGTACAATGCCATTCTCTTCCTTGGAATCCAGAATACCAATTCAGTGCAGCCAGTGGTGGCCATTGAACGAACAGTCTTTTATAGAGAAAGAGCAGCTGGAATGTATTCAGCCATCCCCTATGCAATTGCACAGGTAATTAATATAACTTTTATTTTAAGAAGCATTATTTACTGCCAGTTTTATATATTAAGTGTACTAATGTAAATTTAATGCACCTTTTACTTAGGTTGTGATAGAGATACCATATATTCTTGCCCAAGCTGTAACATATGGTGTCATAGTTTATGCAATGATCGGATTTGAATGGACTGCATCCAAATTCTTCTGGTATCTGTTCTTCATGTACTTCACATTCCTATACTTCACCTTTTATGGCATGATGACTGTGGCTGTAACACCAAACCAACATGTTGCTTCAATTGTGGCTACTGCATTTTATGGAATTTGGAACCTGTTTTCTGGATTTGTTGTGCCACGACCTGTAAGTAATGTAACCTACAAATGTAATGAGCAATGCATGTTAGAAAATTCTGTACATGTATGCATACTGATGCTTAATATTAATTTCTATTTTTCTAACCCATTTGATGACAGAGCATTCCTATGTGGTGGAGATGGTACTACTGGGCGTGTCCTGTGGCTTGGAGCTTATATGGATTGGCTGCATCACAGTATGGGGATATAACAAGTACAATTGAATTGAACGAGACAGTGAAAGAGTTTCTCAAAAGATACTTTGGTTATAGAGATGATTTTGTAGGAGTTGCTGCAGGTGTAGTTGTTGGGTTCTCAGTGCTATTTGCTATTATCTTTGCTATTTCTGTAAAGGTCTTCAATTTCCAAAAGCGATAGAATTAGTATAATATGTTTTCAAGTGAATGTGTAATGTGTATAGTATAGTATATATATACATAGATCACTAGTGTAAACAGTCAAGGAAAAGAAAGAAAAATAAGAAGGAAAAAATGCATAGGATGGGTTATTATTGTTGGTTTGAATTAGGCTAAGGACCCCTTTGTAATAAACACAAAGTGGTTAGCTAACCACACTTCATGGTTTGGACTTTGGAGCTGCTGATGGCATTTTTACCTTTTGTTGAACCAGGTAGAAGATTTATAGGATGACACTGATTTATCAACATTGACCATTGTTATTTTCCTCTTCAACTGGCCAAAATATCATATTTATACCTATATAATAAAGACAAACTGCACATTGTTATCTAATATAAAACGGAGCTTGTTCCTTTAATCTTTTGGAGGGGAGCACATGTTCTTTTTAAATTTTGTTATCTATCATCATGGCGGCGTGTTAGAAATCACAATTTCACTCTGCCTAATCGATCATGCTTTGAAAGAGGTACAGAAGAGGTGTCAAAGACACTTCTTCGCAGCCCAAATTGCTCCCACTCTTTTATATTTTTAAGTACAAATAAATAAATGAAATACTCTTACACTTGTATATTAAAAAAAATAAATCTCGATTCATGATGAATAATGATCACTCATGATGGGTATAAATCATAGTAAAGTTTTAAAGATAATGTACTAAAATTGATTAATATAAAAATTTGAAAAGAAACAAATATCTAGAAGAAAAGGACAATTTAAGTGGTTGTGTCATCAATTTTGAACATGGTCAAGCCACCGGAATCGATTCATGAATTTGAATGGGAAAGGAGCACATCAATTTGTTTATTAATTTTAGGATTGAAGTCATGTCTAGACCATAGTGCTAAACGATAATGGGTCCGTTTGGTTTACAGTTGAGTAGAATTGATTCTAGAAATGAATGGTTGAGATGGAGGATGTACGCTTTACGAAGTACGTTGGATGGAAGTGATTTAAAATCAATTCTGCAGAATTGATTCCGGATGGTTTAAAATCTAAACCAAACGGGCACAATAACTTTTATTAAATGTGAGTCTTTCTCTTCAACGTACTGCCTCCGCAAAACCACAAACTAGATAGGCTGCTTTACTGTATGAGGCATGGGCTGCTTTTCTCCCATCTAGAAGCTTGCTTTGAATTTTTTATTTTATTGGATAAACTAATCAAAAGTACTTGCTGTTTGGTGCGATAATTATTTGATTCATGAATGACAACCAGAACTAGATAACCTCATCTATGCTATGCTAACGTACAAAATAGATATCTGATAAATTATTCTTACAATAAAATTATACAACAAACTCATACAATATACTTTTTATTTTTATATCTCTCCATCATATCATCTATCACATCACACACTTCTCTCTCTTCTATTCTTATATCTATCTATGTTGTAAAAATCTTGTACAAGATTTGTTGTACAATTGTGATTTCTCAATAGATATTTGTGATCATCAGAAGTTTCGCTGAAACAAAATATCTCATTAATTATTAAGTGTCCGCTTCATTATCAATTAGAGATAGTGAAAATTAGTTTTGTTGAAATTGATTTTACTTCCGTCTAACATGTTTTATAAATTTATATCATATATTTTCTGTCATAAGAAGAGTTAGCAACACACTTTCTAATACACTCTTTCCAATACATTTTATGTGATTGGTTAAAATTCACATAATTCCCACTAAATTATGTGGGTCTTACTCCCAATATGATGAGACCCATGGGAATTTTAACAAATCACATTGACTGTGTTGAAAAGAGTTTGTTAAAGAGTGTGTTACTAGCACTTTTCTTTGTATCATTGATTCTATAAATCGATGAAAATCAATTCTGTCCAACTTAAATTTAAAGGGACCCCAATTATAGAATATCTTCACATAGAGCTAATTTAAAATATATTTAAATTTAAATTAACGTTAATTCTATAGTTGATACAGTTTATGAAAAATAATGAAGGGTTTGATCTTGTTCTATCAAGGTTGGGGGAAAAGAAAAACTAGTGCCAATTGCTGCAGGTTTTACTCCTACTATTGAAACTATTGTATGATAACTAATCAAAATTGTGTTTAATTTGACCATTAAAAAGTAAAAAGGAAAAATTATCTACTAGCAAAACTATTGTAATTATTTTGTAATTGAGTGCTGTCTATCTAGAAGCTGAGTATTTAATGGTTCAGAGTTCTTTCAACATAGAGAAATTGATCAATTTTGTTGACTAACGTTACGTTTAAGTTTTTATGAATCTAGAAAGTAAAAAATATCAAGGTTTTTGATTGTTCTAGTTGCCAATGTTTGGGAAGCGAAGACCAAAAACAATAAACATGTGAAATCCCAACTTTTATTAATGAGAAGAGAAACTTCTGTGACTGACGTCCCTGCTGAGATATTACTAGTTGATTTATTTTTACTACTGTTTCTTCTTTGGTCAAATTTATCTCAAAGGATACTTGTGAAGTTCCAGTCGCCATCCACTGTATTGATTAAAAAACCTGTCAGTCATGTCTTTAAACTTAATAGTAACAAATCATAAAAATAAAAATTACAAATACTTTCCCTCTCGTATAAGGTACCTATCTTATTACAGCCGTACTGGTCAAGGTCCTAACTAATCTTTTGTTTTTTAGTCTTATTTTTTCATATTCATTTTACACTTTTAATTTCCTTTTACTATCTATTAATAAAAAAATCAATTTAATAATTCTATTATTTATACATTAATTAAAAGAAAGATAACAGTACCTTTTTAAATTATCTATTTAAATGACCTTTAATTCTCTCCCCACTATTTAATGCACAACTCAAACATTTGATGCAAATTAAAATCTAAATCTTGCAAATAAAAAAAGGAAGGAAAAAAAAAACTTTAAAGCTAACCCGTGCAACATATGAAAATAATATCTAGTTTTTTCTGAACTATTATTGGTCATTATTACAAACCGATCTTCCCACACAAAACTAGGCTTAGCCTCCTTGTTTTAATCCTATAATTACAGAACAATAATATTTTCCCTATTTTTTCTTGTCATTCTTTTTGGGTCAATTGTTTTCTTCATCTTTTTATTCCTTTTCTGATAACCCACATTTAATAGCCCGTTTAGTATAGGTATATACAGTAAAGTATCAATTTTTAAAGAAATAAAATCAAATAAAATATCGTAACTTATGTATAATTTATGTTTTGTCGTTAACTTTAATGTGGTTTATTTTTACTTTGGTTTTAGTTTCATTTTATTTTCGTAAGTGTGTTTTATTTAAAAATTTAATTAATATATACTGTAGATATAAAGAAATTTTACACAAACATATAATAATATGTCATTATAATATTTAATAAATATGATATTTTATGTGTTATTAAATTTAATATGATGTCGTCACGTATTATTAGATGTATGTATACAACTTTTTATTCAATACTATTTATTTTAATTAATTTGAGTAAATAAATTAACATGACCCGTGCACTCTACGGGCTAGTTACCATTTCCAGTTTATCTTCCAGTTAGTAACTAGGAAATTTCCTCATTCTTTATTTGACCATTAATTATAAATAAATATACTAATAATTCCCCCCTGCGTGTTCTTTCTTCTTTTCTGGTTTCATCATTTGACTGCTTGTTGTACTTGTAGGTTTTTCTTTTCTTATTAAAGAAAAATAAAAAAATCTGGTATTTTTGAAGTTTGACTTTTCAATCGCCGCCTGTTTCTTGGAATCAAAGGTATAAATAGAGTCATGTTTTTCCCATCCCAGACTCAATGCCTTTGCCACCAAGAGAAACCTGAATTAATACATCAAACCCCAAATAACAAAAATTTTTCTTTCCTTTCTGTTTTCCTGCATTCTTTGATTCTTTCGGTGCGGTTCTGCACTCCGTGTTTTAGCATTAAATTGGAAATAGAAGAGTAGTGTGTTGTTTGGTTTCATCACATTAACTTGAAGAAGAAGGAAAAATATAAAGCTGGTGGTGAAGTTGCTGTTGTTGAGGAACAGCAATAATGGAGGGAACTGATATATACAGAGCAAGTAATAGTCTTAGAGCAAGAAGTTCTACTGTTTGGAGAAACAGTGGAGTTGAGGTTTTCTCTAAGTCTACTCGTGAAGAGGATGATGAAGAAGCTCTCAAATGGGCTGCACTTGAAAAGCTCCCTACTTACAACCGTTTGAGGAAAGGCTTGTTGACAGCTTCTCATGGACCCACCAATGAAGTCGATGTCACTGATCTTGGATTTCAAGAGAGACAGAAGCTTCTGGAGAGGTTGGTGAAGGTTGCTGAAGAGGACAATGAGAAGTTTCTATTGAAGCTCAAGGACCGCATTGATAGGTAAATGATGCACTCCTCTTGTTTCATTCCCATTATACTCTTCTCACCAATATTCCTTATCTCATGTTTGTGTTTTTTCCCCTTTAGAGTTGGGCTTGATATTCCAACAATAGAAGTTCGATATGAGCACCTCAATATTGAGGCCGAGGCTTTTGTGGGAAGCAGAGCTTTGCCTAGTTTCATTAATTCTGCTACTAATGTCATTGAGGTAAAGAGGAACAGAATTTCTAGTTCATAAACTTTTTGTTTTTATTTTTGTTTCCTTTTCTTCATTTTGTTCTGTTTAGGAGTTAGTCTAACAAGCTTTCTCTATTTGGTCTTACAGGGTTTCCTGAATTTGCTCCACATCATCCCAAGCAAAAAGAAACATGTGACTATTCTTAAAGATGTTAGTGGGATCATTAAACCTCGCAGGATGACACTACTTTTGGGTCCTCCAAGTTCAGGAAAGACCACACTCCTTTTGGCCTTGTCAGGAAAGCTTGATTCAAGTCTTCAGGTGAATCAAATTTCCCTTAATTTTCATCATAGATTAATTAGCAAAAAACAATATCTTTCTTTTAAAAATTTTAAAAAATATCTAATTTGGATTCCTATGTTATGTGTCCTCTAGGTATCTGGGAGCGTGACATACAATGGGCATGGAATGAATGAGTTTGTACCTCAGAGAACTGCTGCCTATATTAGCCAGCATGATGTTCATATTGGAGAAATGACTGTGAGGGAAACCTTGGCTTTCTCTTCAAGGTGTCAAGGAGTTGGATCACGTTATGGTTAGTCCATTTTTAGTTTTTTACCACCTTAATGTTTTCAAAGTCTTAATAGGGAATGTATGTAGCATAAGCATGATTGGTTATTATTTTGGGATCATCCACAGACATGCTATCTGAGTTGTCTAGAAGAGAGAAAGCAGCAAATATCAAGCCTGACGCAGATGTTGATGTCTACATGAAGGTGAGAAAAACAAAGCCATTTCGGATAAAATATAGTAATTGGATATATTATCATTGCATCTGATTGTCTTTTGATATCGCAGGCAATTGCAACTGAAGGCCAGGAGTCAAGCATAGCAACAGATTACGTTCTTAAGGTAATACTAAAATAAAGTTCAGTTTAGTTCATGTCTTGCAAACCAAAACAAGGTTCAGTTTGGTGACATACATTAAAGTTTCTTATAAGCCCAAGGTATTTAGTTATTTACTGAATAATTTTGCAGATTTTGGGGTTGGATATATGTGCTGATACTATGGTAGGGGATGAAATGTTGCGTGGCATCTCTGGAGGACAAAGGAAGCGTGTTACTACAGGAGAGATGCTGGTTGGACCAGCAAATGCACTATTCATGGATGAAATATCAACTGGGTTGGACAGTTCCACAACATTTCAGATTGTGAGCTCTCTCAGGCAATATGTTCACATTCTCAATGGCACTGCAGTTATCTCTCTGCTCCAGCCAGCACCTGAGACTTATGATCTTTTTGATGACATTATCTTAATCTCTGATGGCCAAGTTGTGTACCATGGTCCCCGTGAATACGTTCTAGACTTTTTTGAATCTATGGGTTTCAGATGTCCTGAAAGGAAGGGTGTTGCTGATTTCCTTCAAGAAGTGACTTCAAAAAAGGATCAAGCACAGTACTGGGTGCGCAGAGACCAACCATACAGATTTGTAACTGTTAGTGAATTTGCTGAGGCATTTCAGTCATTCCATATTGGTAGGAAACTTGGAGAGGAGCTTTCTGTTCCATTTGACAAGTCTAAGAACCATCCAGCTGCATTAACCACTAAAGAGTATGGTATTAACAAGAAGGAGCTCTTAAAGGCTAACTTCTCAAGAGAGTATCTGCTTATGAAAAGGAATTCATTTGTTTACATCTTCAAGCTATGTCAGGTTGGTTTTACATAAATAAAATACTATCTTTCATTTATATAATAATTATACATACATGACTTTGACGACTTATCATTTTTCTCTTTATGTTTTTCAGCTTTTCGTCATGGCATTGATAGCAATGACACTATTTTTCCGGACTGAGATGCATCATGATGATCAGGATGATGCGGGTGTTTATGCTGGTGCTTTGTTTTTTACATTGGTGACAGTTATGTTTAATGGAATGGCTGAGATTTCTATGACCATTGCTAAGCTTCCTGTTTTCTACAAGCAACGGGACCTTCTGTTTTATCCCTCATGGGCATATGCTATACCCTCATGGATTCTCAAGATTCCAGTTACAATAGTGGAAGTTGCTATGTGGGTATTTCTCACCTACTATGTTATTGGATTTGATCCAAATGTTGGGAGGTAAAGAAGCTACTTTTTTTATCTGTTAAGACCATGTGAATGCTACTTCTACTAGTTTGCATGTTCCTAACAATGTGAGGTCTTGAATTTTATGCAGGTTGTTCAAGCAGTTCATTTTACTATTTTTCATAAGTCAAATGGCTTCTGGATTATTCCGAGCTATTGCAGCACTGGGTAGAAACATGATTGTCGCCAACACATTTGGGTCATTTGCAGTTCTCACACTTCTTGCATTGGGTGGCTTCATTCTTTCAAGAAGTAAGCTCAATTATCACACACATTTAACAAAAGAAAAACAATTGTTGCATTTATTTATCTCATGATGAAACCTTAGCTAATTCTTGTTGCATTTAATTGCCAATGTAACAGAGGATATCAAAAGCTGGTGGATTTGGGGTTACTGGATCTCACCTTTAATGTATGGCCAGAATGCTTTGATGGTCAATGAATTTCTTGGGAACAGTTGGAAAAACGTACTTTCTTGACCTTGCAACTTTAGAATTTATCTTCTTTTGGTTTATAAAGGTGCAAGCCTAATCTATTTGCTATTCAATTACAGAATAATTTAGGAGCTGTTTATCTGGATACCCGTGGGTTCTTCACAGATTCATATTGGTATTGGTTAGGCTTTGGGGCATTGGTTGGATTTGTTTTCCTTTTCAACATGATGTTTGGTGTGGCCCTTGCTGTACTTGGCCGTGAGTATTATTCACAATATTTGTGCTTAAACATCCATACAGTGGTGTAATATTTTATTGATAATTATGCATCTGAATGTGCAGCATTTGATAAGCCTCAAGCATCAATAGCTGAAGATGAAGACAACACACAAGAAGTTGAATTACCCCGTATGGGTGAGTTATCATGCTTGTATCTCTCATGATTTGTATTTAAGCATATGCCTTTATTAGATGCTGAACAATTTTTCATTTGTAATGCAGAAAGTTCAGGAAATGCTGATTCTGTTCAGGAGTCCAGCCACGGAAAGAAAAAAGGAATGGTTCTTCCTTTTGAACCACATTCGATCACTTTTGATGAAATCATATACTCTGTTGACATGCCACAGGTAAGTCACATTCAAAGTGATAAATTGAGCATTTGGATTTTAACATTATTTCTGTTTTAACTCTTCTTCAATCAAAAACAACTTGAACCCTGACTCTTGATTTCAACTGGCAGGAAATGAAGGAGCAAGGTGTACAAGAGGATAGATTAGTGCTTTTGAAGGGTGTTAGTGGTGCATTCAGGCCTGGTGTTCTCACAGCTTTGATGGGTGTAAGTGGAGCTGGTAAAACTACTTTGATGGATGTTCTGGCTGGTAGGAAAACCGGTGGATATATTGAAGGAAGCATAAAAATTTCGGGGTACCCTAAGAAGCAAGAAACATTTGCTCGAATCTCTGGCTACTGTGAGCAGAATGATATCCACTCCCCTCATGTTACAGTTTACGAGTCCTTGCTTTACTCAGCATGGCTTCGTTTACCTTCAGGAGTTGATTCCAAAACCAGAAAGGTTAGTTAGTACCTGCAGCATAGGATCTCTATCCCTATGCTTTTCCTTTCTCCTAATGAAAAATTTAAGCTCACTGTTAACATTTTTGGATTTGACAAATGATTGCAGATGTTCATTGAGGAAGTCATGGATCTGGTTGAACTGAACCCATTGAGGAACTCCCTGGTTGGTTTGCCTGGTGTGAGTGGTCTCTCAACTGAACAGCGCAAGAGGCTGACTATTGCAGTTGAATTGGTAGCTAATCCATCTATAATTTTCATGGATGAGCCTACTTCTGGTTTAGATGCTAGAGCTGCTGCAATTGTTATGAGAACAGTCAGGAACACTGTGGACACAGGAAGAACAGTTGTCTGCACCATCCATCAGCCTAGCATTGACATATTTGAAGCCTTTGATGAGGTGAGGGATGATAATGATAATTGAAGTTGTGTTTTATAGGTTCTCTCTCCATTAGACTTGAATCTGACATTATATTTAATGTGCTTCTAGCTATTCCTAATGAAACGTGGAGGACAAGAAATATATGTTGGGCCACTAGGTCGTCAATCTAGCCATTTGATCAAGTATTTCGAGGTAGGATTCTACTTAAATTCACTTTTAACTTAAGTGAAATTCTATAATTCTTGATACTAATTACTTACGTTTTCAAATAATTTCCATTGTCCAGAGCATTGACGGGGTGAGCAAAATCAAAGACGGTTATAACCCAGCAACTTGGATGTTGGAAGTTACAACTACAGCACAAGAACTTAGTTTGGGTGTTGACTTTACTGATTTATACAAAAATTCTGATCTATATAGGTAAGCTAATGCATATGGATATGAATTTACCAACTATAGTAGCTATTGTCATCTTTGTCTTCTTGATTTGCAAAATTCTTAAAATGTTTTACATGGCTCTTCAGGAGAAACAAGCAGCTTATACAAGAATTGGGCCAGCCTGCTCCTGGTTCAAAGGATCTTCATTTCCCTACTCAATTCTCGCAATCTTTCTTGGTCCAATGTCAAGCATGCTTATGGAAACAACGTTGGTCATATTGGCGGAATCCACCATACACTGCTGTGAGGTTCTTCTTCACTACTTTCATAGCCTTGATGTTTGGAACAATGTTCTGGGACCTCGGAGGCAAACAGTAAGTCAAACTTTAAAATCATATTTTTCACCCAACAAAAAAGTTCATGTTACATTTTGCCATCTCCCTATTTCCACTTGAATCCTGACTCCTTTTGGTGACTTACAGCACAAGTAGACAAGACCTCTTGAACGCCGTGGGTTCAATGTATACTGCTGTTCTCTTCCTTGGTGTGCAAAATTCTTCCTCTGTACAGCCAGTGGTAGCAGTTGAAAGAACTGTCTTTTATAGAGAAAAAGCTGCCGGAATGTATTCTGCCTTACCCTATGCATTTGCACAGGTAACTAAAATCACATTGTTAATTCTACTAACATTATTAGCTCTTTAATTTCCTTATATTGTACTCATGTTAAAACAACTTCCTCCCTTTTGTGACAGATTCTGGTTGAGCTACCTTATATTTTTGCTCAAGCCGTGACATATGGTGTCATAGTTTATGCCATGATTGGATTTGAATGGACTGCAGAGAAATTCTTTTGGTATCTATTTTTCATGTACTTCACATTGTTGTACTTCACCTTCTATGGCATGATGGCTGTGGCTGTGACACCAAATCACCATGTTGCTTCCATTGTGGCTGCTGCATTTTATGCAATTTGGAATCTCTTTTCTGGATTTGTTGTCCCTAGACCTGTAAGTGTTGATTGAATTTATTGAGAATGTCTATAAATTATTTATTCAATGGATGTATGTGATGTCTCTGTCTATGTATGCTAACTATTGTTTTCCATTTTTGTTACAGAGCATTCCAATTTGGTGGAGATGGTACTATTGGGCATGTCCAGTGGCCTGGACCATCTATGGATTGGTTGCATCTCAGTTTGGAGATATAACTACGGTAATGAGTACTGAAGGTGGAAAGGATGTGAAAACTTTCCTAGAAGACTTTTTCGGTATCAAGCATGACTTCATAGGAGTTTGTGCAGTTGTGGTTGCTGGGATCGCTGTTCTCTTCGCATTTATTTTTGCTGTTGCAATTAAGGCCTTTAACTTCCAAAAGAGATAGATTACATTAAACTCTTCTCTTCCTTGTACAAGGAAGATTCTTTTTGTTTTCATTTTTCCCCAATTTCCCTTTGCTCCTGTAGGTAATACTATACTTGTATCTATATCGTGCATGCAGCTTTTTTTTTTCTCCTTAAATGTACAAGCAATGCTTTTGTATCGTAAGTTTTATTGTCATTGAAAAATATTGTATTTTGAGCACTGGTACCAAATTTTCTTTTAACCCCTCCAAAGTCCAAACCCTATATTGAAAAATATTGTATCATGAATTTTTGTCCTATTTCGCTTGGGAGGAACATGGACCGTACTGGGAGAATATTGGAATTGACACAACACAACTAGTACTAAAATACCCGACTCACTGAGCGAATAATAATCTATACTAGATTTATACTCCTGCGTTACGCGACTAAAAAAAATTGTAATTAGATTTAAAAATGAGTTATTAAATACATTAATTTTAACAGTAATATATAATTAGTTTATGAGATTTAATTTAATGAAAAGAAACAATAATTTCAATGATTGAGTTTGTCAATAGTAGAGTTTTTTTTTACGGGAATGTTGCATTTTTTTTTTTGTGAACCACCAATAGTAAAGTTTGTGTCAATAGTAAGTGAAGAAGAGGAAGGATACTTGTCAATTATTAATATTTAATACAGTAATGGATGAAAAAGGTAATGATGGATTTGGAAGATGCAGTGACGATTAAAACACCATAATGGAGTTACCATGAGTTACAAACCTACACGGTGAAAAAGAGTCGGTGTGTTTTGAAAGCTTACATGTTGGATTATATTTTTTTTGTGTTAACCATATGTATCCCTATGTTTTGAAAGCTTACATGTTGGATTATATTTTTTTTGTGTTAACCATAGGTATCCCCTATTACCAGGGGCAATCCTATTCGAGGCTTAGTCATAGTTAAGACTCTTCACTCCTCCCTAAGAGTGTGTTTAGTGGGGATCGAACCCAGGAGCTCTTCCCACAATCTCAGCATGCGTTGGCAACTGAGCCACAACTCTTTGGTAAAAATATTGTTGGGTTATATTTGACATGGCAAAAAATATTGTTTCATTGGAAAAATAGAGATGAGGTGGCAGATCTAAATTTGTTTGTATAGATTATTATATAGATAAAGATGTAAGTAGTACATCTAGTGAATAATATTCCATCTTAGCTCATTCTTACAAATTATTTATATAAATATAATAATTTATATACATATGTTTTCTTTAAATGTGTGGTGAATAATAAAAGGCTTCTTGCTTTCAACACCGTAAAAAATGCATAATCATTTATATACATATGTTTTCTTCAAATGCATGGTCAATAATAAAAGGACTTTTTCATTCGGTACCTTCAAAAATGCATTTTTAATTAAATAAAATTAAAGCTATTATTAATTGTCAATCATCCATCGTATGATTAGATTTACTTTTTTTACGGAATGATTAGATTTACTTACATTTAGTTTTTCTTTCAATTTCATCAGGCAATTTCTCACAATGATTGGTAGAAAAAGTTTCATGTTGTAGTGAGAATATAATTCAAACATTTTGTCGCGTGATAATATAGTAAGCAAAAATCCAAGCTTGTAACCATTCACCAATCAATACATTGTAACCGTTCACCAACTCATTGCAGGCATTTAGTATTGCAATCGTTCACTAATTTATTAGCTAATGATTAATAATTAGGAGACGAAGGGTTTTGGAGACAAAGAATTGTAAACCGATATAATGTGTGGTTCCTATCTCTATATTGCAAGGAAAGACAAAATCTAGAGGCGTCACATCATTTTTTTTTTTGTTTATTCAACTTTAATATATATAATAGATTTGACATCTTATAAATTTGATGTTATATTTGAATTATTTAAATATAATTAAGATTTTAAATGGCATTTATATGAAATGAATTGTAATGAATTGAAATATAATAGCGGCTAAGAATTAGAAATGATAAAATACTTGTTAATTATGCATTTGATGATTATGGAATGAAGAAATAAATAAATAAAATATTAATAATGGTAACTGATTATGGAAATTAAGTTTAAAATAAGAGTTGCATTATTTTTTTATTGAAGATTAATGTTTGAATTTAAGTTTTTTATTTTTAATATTTTTTTCATTTTAGTTTTTGATAGAATAAAGTTTAAATAATAATAAAAATGATATTAAATATAGTTAAAATAATATACTAATATGATATAGGAATATAGATACTAGCGAAAAAGTGAAGGTTCAATTTCATCGTGCAATTTGATGGAAAATTAGATACATGAGTGAGACTCGGTAAACTCATCACTCAATAAGCAGACCAAATAATGGAGTCAATGGTTTTCTCTGCGGGTAAACCATCGGATGATTGCGGTGGTAAAATACCATCTTTCAAAGACAAAGTTGTTGGCAATAATCCAAAAGTTAGTCCTAGATCACAAAGAGACCTTGTGGCCGAGAAGCTCTTGCGACTGGAATTGGAAGGGGAGAATCGTCTTCTACCTAAGTGCACCATTGATGAAGGCTTGTTGAAAGAATTGTGTGATCCCTAGAAAGATTCACTAGTGGTGAAGCTTTTGGGAAAAGATGTTGCACTACTACAAAAAAGGCATTCTACGACGGTTGAGGGACAACCGTCGTTGAAACATGCGCGGTGACATTTTTGCAATTATGTGGGTAACTTACAACGACGGTTGGCCCTCAACCGTCGTAGAAAGCACGTTTCTACGACGGTTGCCAATCAACCGTCGTAGAAAACTACCATAGAATAAATGATAACAAAAAATAAAGGGGGTGTGAATAGCAAAAAAAGGGGTGGTGCAGGAGTAATATTTGGCTACCACGACGGGCCCAGTGGACACCCGTCGTGGAAGACCTTATGGGGGTGTGACAAGTAAAGTGGGGAGGTGCAGGGAGCATTACGGGGTTCAGAAAGGAAGGGGGTGGGAATAGCAAAACAGGGGCGGTGCAGGAGTAAGATTGGGCTACCACGACGGGCCCAGTGGACACCCGTCGTGGAAGACCTTATGGGGGTGTGACAAGTAAAGTGGGGAGGTGCAGGTAGCATTAGGGGGTTCAGAAAGGAAGGGGGTGGGAATAGCAAAACAGGGGTGGTGCAGGCGTAAGATTGATCTACCACGACGGGCCCATTGGACACCTGTCGTGGAAGACATTATGGGGGTGTGACAAGTAAAGTAGGGAGGTGCAGGTAGCATTAGGGGGTTCAGAAAGGAAGGGGGTGGGAATAGCAAAACAGGGGTGGTGCAGGAGTAAGATTGATCTACCACGACGGGCCCAGTGGACACCCGTCGTGGAAGACCTTATGGGGGTGTGACAAGTAAAGTGGGGAGGTGCAGGGAGCATTAGGGGGTTCAGAAAGGAAGGGGGTGGGAATAGCATGAGGGCAAGAAGATTTATTTAGCACCTTACTTTCATGAGTAAGTGGAAATACTTGTAGGTTTTTTAATATTTTTATCATTATCAAAATAAATATCTTGCAGTATTAACTAATTTTCAATGCAGACGCCACTGGCAACTACTGGTTATATCTGTCGACGAAGACAGTGCTCTGTGGTTTTGTTCATTGCATAAGAGGCCCCCAAAGAGATTTTTTGACATAGTCAATAAGTAATGCCAATGAATTTATTAACTTTAGAAGTCTTTTATTGAATTATTAAACTCTAAATCGTGTGATATTTTTTATATTAGTGCATATTCAACATATCAAATGTTGATGGGTAGACCTGGACATAGAGCTAATAAGCTAACCTGGAAATACGTCAAGGTATTTACATGGATTCAATAAGATATTTTAATAAAGTGTTGTCTACGGTTTTAATTATTTGACTAATATTCATTTTGAATTGTAGTCCAACAAACAAGTTGGAGGGTATGAGTGTGGCTATTACGTCATGCAATGGATGTCTTGCATTGTGCAAGGGGGAATTCAAGTCGCATTGGACAAGGTAATCCAACAAACAAGTTAACACCAATCGTCATGCAATTGATCTATCCACTAATTACAAGTTATTTTATTTTGCAGTATTTCATGGATAGTAGCCCACTCAACTCTGCTTCAATTGATTACATCAGAAAGACATGGGCTGCATATGTTATTGACTTGTATAACAAAACTTTAGAGTAGTTGATCAGTATTTGATTACTTGTAGTAGTTTTTTTATATAGTTTCATTACTTATAGTAGCTTTTATATTAGATTTTACGTGTAATGTGATTATGTAAATTGATTAGTGCACCGAGTATGTGAAGTGTCATTACTATGTTGGTATTGCTGATTTTTCATTGCTGGGATTGTCTGGACTGTATTTTCTATTTGCAGGTTTGGGAAAATTGTAAAAAATAGAATGAACTAAAAAAAAAAAATTAGACTTTCCATGACGGTTATGGACATAACCGTCGTGGAAAGTAGGCTTTTCACGACGGTTGTGGTCACAACCGTCGTGGAAGAGTTACTCAAGAAGGGTGGGTTGAAGTAGTTTCCACGACGGTTGTGACCATAACCGTCGTGGAAAGTAAGCCTTTTCACGACGGTTCCTTTGCTAACCGTCGTGGAAAGTAAGGCTTTTCACGACGGTTACCAGTCCTAACCGTCGTAGAAAGTCAGTTTACAACGACGGTTAGCACGCGTCGTGACAAATTCTACTTAACAACGACGCCTGGATCTACAACGGTTCCACAACCGTCGTAGAAGCCTCTTTTTAACCGTCGTAGAAAGCCTTTTCTGCAGTAGTGTTGGTTATATGGCCATGCGGGAGAGGCTTGAAGCTTTGTGGAAACTATCAGGCTGTTTTGACCTATTGGATGTGGGGTATGGTTTTTTTGTGGTGAAAACATATCGCCAGGAGGACAGGGAGAAAATTGTTAATGGGGGGCCATGTATGGTTTTTAGTCATTATCTCTCTGTTCGATCATGGTCTCCAGATTTTATTGGCTCTGATGCTAAAATAGAAAAAAACTATGGCTTGGGTTAGACTCCCTAACCTCAGTCTGATGTATTATAATGAGGATGTTCTTATGGGAATAGCTTCAGTGATAGGAACTCTAGTGAGGGTAGACTCTACTACTATTGATGTAACAAGGGGACGCTTTGCACGTATATGTGTTGAAATAGACCTCAATGTTCCAGTGGTGGGAAAAGTTTGTGTTCAAGGGAAGTGGTATAAGGTTGAGTATGAGGGTGTGCATGTCATTTATGCTACCTGTGGCTGCTATGGTCACGTGTCTAGAGATTGCAATGTTCAAGTGGTAAACCTTTCTGGCACATCCTCGGCTGGCAGCGGCGAAGGTGACTCTACTGCGGCGGTGGAAGAGAGTGGGACTAGGGTTCAGGAGAATGAAACGCATGCAACGTGCGTTACACACAATCATATCCCTGATTCTAATAGATTCTCAGGGGTCTTTAATGATGCTAATAAAGGTAATAGATTCTCTTCCCTTTCGGTTAAGGATACAACTCCAAATTCTTTAACCATGCAAACTCCAAGTCAGCCCCCAAAGTCTACGCGAGATGGGCCTGGTCCACGCAGCGTAAGAGGCCGAGAAAGGATGGTGTTAATGGGCCTCTTGTTATTAAAGATAATAATTCAGCTGGGCCCACTCCTATTATTAGCTCCCTTGCGGGTAAGGATAAGTACCCTGGAACTAAAAAATAAGGCTCAGGTGGAGGTATCAAATGTGGACAGGGGACCTACTTCAGAAGCCATGCTCACTTGTTGAGCATGATTACACCTCCAATTATGTTTTTATGATGTTGTCTGATTGTAATGTGTTTATGTGGAATTGTCGGGGTGCTATGCATCTGAAGGGATGTCGTTATGCTAAGGAGATGGTTCGCAAATATAGACCCAAAATTTGCATCCTTGTTGAAACCCATTGCCCATTCAAGTCAGCTGAAAAGTTCTGGGAGTCTTTGGGTTTTCATTCGTGCGCCATTGTGGAAGCTGTCGGTCATTCTGGTGGCATCTGGGTGTTAGGGGATGATGATGGCTCCTTAAATTTTAAAAGTCTAGAGAGGAAGAATTGCTTTGGGATTATGAAACAGGAAGAATTGCTTTGGTTTCAAAAGTCTAGAAAAAAATGGGTCCGCTATGGAGATAGAAATAATAAATTTTTTCATGCTCAAACTGTTGTGAGGAGAAGAAGAAATAAAGTTTCTGGTCTCTACCTTCAAAATGGTCAATGGTCTACAGATGGAGATACTATTAAAGAGGAGGTTAAAAGCTTTTACCAGAATCTGTTTGCTAGAGAGGTTCCCAGTACTACATGCCCACCTCTTCTTCTTGAGGTTCCCAAGCTTTCTGAGGAGGCTTGCCTTGCACTCCTGGCTCCAGTTGGGAAAGAGGAGGTTCGTAAAGCTCTTTTTAGCATGGGCTCTTATAAAGCCCCTGGCCTTGATGGCTTTCAACCTGTGTTCTTTAAGAAATATTGGGACATTGTGGGCGATGATATTTGGTTCCTAGTCAAGGATGCTTTTGCTTATGGAATGTCTGATGTGGCCCTTCTTCAAACCCATGTGGTCCTTATCCCTAAGGTGAATTCTCCTTCTCTCTTGAAAGACTTTAGACCAATTAGTTTGTGCAATGTGGTGTACAAAATAATTTCTAAAGTGTTCGTAAATAGACTGCATCCTTTTCTTGATGACATTATTGGCCCCCTCCAAGGTAGTTTCATTCCAGGTAGAGGGACCTCTGACAATGCAATCCTGGCTCAGGAGGTGGTTCATTATATGCGACAATCTAAGTCCAAAACAGGTACTGTAGCTTTTAAAATTGATTTGGAAAAAGCCTATGACCGGGTGGATTGGGACTTCTTGGAAATTACTCTTAAAGAGTTTGGCTTTCCTGTCATTACTGTTCAGTTGATTATGTGGTGCATTAGGAATTCATCACTTTCTATTTTATGGAATGGCTCTGGTATGGATTATTTCTCTCCTTCTAGGGGCCTCCGTCAGGGTGACCCTATGTCTCCTTATTTGTTTGTCATTTGTATGGAGAAACTTGCTCTTTTAATTCAAAGGAGTGTGGATTCAGGAACTTGGAAGCCTACTCATGTCTCTCGGAATGACCCTCCTATTTCTCATTTGCTTTTTACAAATGACGTTCTTTTATTCTGTAAAGGTACAAATTTTAAAATATGCCTGGTTATGGATACCATGAATTCTTTCTGTCAAGCATCTGGATTAAAAGTCAATTATGCTAAATCCAGGCTGATGATCTCAAGGCAAATATCCAGGACTCGCAGAAGTAATTTCCAAAGTCTAACTAATTTCAAATTGGTGTCTGACCTGGGGAAATATTTAGGATTTCCTCTCCTAAATAAAAGGGTGAAGAAATCTGATTTCCATGATATCCTTGGTAGGATTGATAACCGTGTGGCAACTTGGAAGGCTAATTTGCTTAATAGAGCTGGTCGTTTATGTCTCATAAAGTCTGTAGCCTCTTCTTTATCCATCTATACACTATGCAGATCTTTTGGTTTCCAACTTCTGTTTGTAACTCTATTGATATGAAAATTAGAAATTTTCTTTGTAGTGGTCGTTCTGACAGGAAAGGTTGGCACACTATTTGTTGGGACAAGATTATTACCCCAAAGAGGCACGGAGGCTTGGGTGTTAGATCAGTGAGAGAGACCAATATTTCTTTAATGGGAAAATTGGTTTGGGCCTTGTTATCCAACGAGAATAAGCTGTGGATTGATTTTCTGAAAGCTAAATACTTAAAATCGGGTTCCATTCTTTGTGTTCCTTCTAAAGCTGGAGATTCCTATCTGTGGCGTGGCATTCTAAAGGCTAGGGATGCTTTAAAAGATGGCTTTCATTTCAGGTTGGGATTGGGACACTCTTCTCTATGGTATACTGATTGGACGTGATATGGTCAAATTTGCATTGTTGTCCCATATGTTCATATCTCAGACACTCAATTAAACATCCGTGATGTCGTCATTGATGGAAATTGGGACTTTAGCCTTGTCCGAACTTCTATTCCTCCTCAGTTTTTGGATGTTATCAATCAGTGCAATCCTCAGTTTCATTCTTTGGATCAATATTGTTGGGTTTGGAACGCTTCCTCTAGTGGAGCTTACTCTGCAGCCTCAGGATACAATTGGTTACTTGAGAGGAAGGTCAGTCCAGGGAATTCGAATCCTACCCTTGGCTGGATTTGGAAGCTTTGCTGTCCGGAAAAGGTTCGCCTTCTGATATGGTTTATTCTCAACAATGGCCTTCCTACGAATGAGAAACGCTTGCTTTGCCATTTATCTCAGTCTCCAGCTTGTGCCCGATGCTCCTGTCCCCTAGAGAAAATTTTCCATTGCCTTAGCGACTGTCCTTATTCATTAGAGGTCTGGACGCGCCTAGGTGCCTTTCCTGCTACCTTTTTTAGCTGCACTTATGTTGTTGAGTGGATTAAATCCTCCTTGAGCTCTATTAATGGGACGTTGTTCTTGGCTGGGCTCTGGTGGATTTGGAGATGGAGGAATAATTCTTGCTTCGATGTCAATAAGTGGCACATTGATTTTGTGGTCCGGTCCATTAGTGCCTCTCACGATGATTTCTTCATGTACTTGGGCCCCCAGGGAGGTTGTGTTTTGCAGGGGCTTCGGAGAGCTTACTGGTCTCCCCCTCCTCTTGACGTTATCAAAGGCAATGTAGATGGGAGTTTCTTCCCGGATTCTAAGCGAATGGGGGTTGGTGGTTTATTCAGGGACAACAACAAGCAGTGGTTGGGTGGCTTCTCAGGTTATGTGGGTTGTGGCAATCCTTTAGAAGCAGAACTTTTAGCTGTTCTCTCTGCGCTTCAGTTTGCATGGTCTCAAGGTTGGAAAAGCTTGATTTTGGAAACGGATTCCATGGAAGTGCTTACTCTCTGGTCTTTCGGTGCAGGTTCTTCGTTCCATCAGCATTTGGGTTTGATCCAGGCTATAACATCCTTTCGATCGTGTGCTTAGACAGTTGAGTTCACACATGTCTATCAAGAAGGAAACCAGCCAGCTGACCTTCTAGCTTGTCAAGGAGCCCTCAGTGTTCATCATGGTTTTTGGCTGGATGACCCACCTATTGAAGTTTCAACTCTCATCCTCAAGGATGCTGTGTCTTGTTTCTAGCTTTTCTTCCTTTCGGCTTTGCTTTCTTATTTCTAATGTATCAAAAAAAAAAATTCATCGTGCAATGTCTCACAATGATTATAAAAAGCATTGGTAGAAAAAGTCTCATGTTGTAGTGAGAATATAATTCAAACATTATGTGAGGTGATAATAATATTATGTAGTAAGCAAAAATCTACGCTTGTAACCATTCACTAATTAATGCATTGTAACCGTTCACCAACTCATTGCAAGCATTTAGTGTTGCAGCCGTTCACTAATTTATTAGCTAATAATTAATAATTAAGAAAAGGGTTTTTGAGACAAAGGGTTGTATGTGTGGTTCCTATCTCTCTATATTGCAAAGAAAGACAAAATCTAGAGGTGCTACATCATATTTTTTTGCTTATTCAGCTTTAATATATATAATAGATATGGCATCTTGTAAATTTGATGTTATATTTGAATTATATATTTATATATAATTAAGATTTTAAATGACATTTATATGGAATGAATTGTAATGAATTTAAATATAATAACGACTGAGAATTAGAAATGATAAAGTATTTATTAATTATTCATTTGATGGTTATGGAATGAAGAAATAAATAAATAAAATATTGCTAATGGTAACTGATTGTGGAAATTAAGTATATAGTAAGAGTTATATTATTTTTTTATTGAATATTAATATTTGACTTTAAGTTTTTTATATTTAATATTGTTTCACTTTGTTTTTGATAGAATAAAGTTTAAATAATAATAAAAATGATATTAAATATAGTGAAAAATAATATACTAATATTATATAGGAATATAGATACTGGCTTAAAAGTGAAGGTTCAACTGACTAATTGGATTGGTTTTTCTAAAAGTGATACTATGCAAAATTAATTTGTATTTATAATATTAGTTTAGTGTTCTGTATTAATGTTAAAATAAAAATAGAGTAATCTCTATCAATAGTATTTCTGTCGGCTACATATTACCTATTTTAATTTGCTTTATATTTTATAGTTATAGGAGAGATTTGTACAAATTTTTTAGCATAAATAAGTGGTTTGTAATATAATGAAAATAAAATATAAAAAACATGGAAGCAATTTACTTACAAATTACTTGAAAATACAAACACAACATTGCTATTTTTTCCTATCACTCTTTCGTAATTAGCAAATGTTTTAGGCCATGATCTTGAATTTGTTTTCACCTTCTCTTCATTACAAATCTTGGTGAAAGCTATCGTGGCGGCAGACATGGCGTTAATGGCGTGAATGGTGGTTTGGACAAAGGAGGCTATGATAATGACAAAAAGGGGGAGAAGATTAGGGAAAAAAGGTGCGATTGAGAAAAAGATGAAAGAGATACTTCCAGTTGTTCTTGACGACGACAACTATGAATGTGACATCGAGAGAGAGAACAAAGCACAAGAGAAGGAAAAGGAATGTGGTTTAGATGAGAGAAACAACATCCATGTGGATGGAGGAGACATGTGTTACTGCCTCAAGGTGGTGGACTTGGATAGGAGGATTGTGAAGTCAAAGAAAATAGATCTATATATCAATTTTGGAGTAGGTGGTCTTGTGGGTATTGTGTGTGGGTTTTTATCTCTATATTGCAAGCAAATACAAAATATCTAGAGGTGCCACCTCATATTATTCTTAATGTGGCAAAATTAGACATACATGGCAACTTTTGGAGGTGAGGTGTCGATGTAATAGCTTGCGGTTCAACTTTTATATATTATAATCGTTCACTAATTTATTAGCTAATGATTAATAATTAAGAGAAGGGTTTTGAAGACAGAGGGTTGTATGTGTGGTTCCTATCTCTATATTGTAAGGAAAGACAAAATCTAGAGGTGCCACATCATATTTTTTGCTTATTCAGCTTTAATATATATAATAGATTTGACATCTTATAAATTTGATGTTATATTTAAATTATTTAAATATAATTAAAATTTTAAATGACATTTATATGGAATGAATTGTAATGAATTTAAATATAATAACGACTAAGAATTAGAAATGATAAAATACTTATTAATTATGCATTTGATGATTATATATGGAATGGAGAAATAAATAAATAAAATATTGCTAATGGTAACTGATTGTGGAAATTAAGTTTATAGTAAGATTTATATTATTTTTTATTGAAGATTAATGTTTGACTTTAATTTTTTTATATTTAATATTGTTTCATTTTAATTTTTGATAGAATAAAGTTTAAATAATAATAAAAATGATATTAAATATAGTTAAAAGTAATATACTAATATTATATAGGAATATAGATACTGGCTTAAAAGTGAAGGTTCACCTTACTAATTGCATTGATTTTTTTAAAAGTAATACTATGCAAAATTAATTTGTATTTATATAATTAGTTTAGTGTTCTGTATTAATGTTGAAATTGAAGTAAATGTTGCAATCACAAGAAGGGGGGTTGAATTATGATGTCTTTTAAATTTATGCAATTTCTTCTAATATTTTTCTGCTCAAGTATTACTTGGCTTAATATTAGAAGATTAAAATCAAGAGAAAGATAGTTATCTTATGAGAGTGTATAGTATACAGAAAATATAGCTCCTTCTTTAGTGGAACTTTCTTTGGAGTATCACTTACTTAGGTATTAGGTACTTAGGTATTAGGTAGTTTTCAAAAAATCTTTTGTGCAAATGAAGTGATAATCAGAACCAATATAATGAATAAACTATAAGGAGGATAAGGAAAGAAGAAATGCTCACACAATTTTATACTGGTTCACCTTTTAACCTTTAAGCTACGTCTAGACCCTACTTCCAGTAGGATTTTCACTAAATCAACCTTGTTACAAAAGCTCATTGGGTACTCCTTACCACTAGTATTCTTCTGCAGCCTCTTCAGGCTCACCTCAGTATTCTTCTGCAGCCTCTGTAGGCTTAGAACACACACAGACTTCTTCTGCAGCTTCTGCAGGAATTACACAGAGTATCTGCAGTCAGATCTAGGCTCACAACAACTTGCAGATACAACTTAATATTTTCTCAAGAAGAACAAACACTCTTATGTTGTTCTTGAGAGTTACAGAAGATCAAAATAGGAAATTACAATTAAATAAGGCTCAAAATTATAATAGAGTTAGCACAACATAAAATAATTGAGCCTACACTCTCTTTCACACTTTCTGAACTGTTTAACACAAAATCTAAGAGGTTTGTAGAGAGAGAAATTCTTCCAGAAGGTAAACATGGTAATTTTGATGCACTGTTTGCTTCTTCTGGTGCTGTGTGTCTCACAATGAAGAGCGGGCTCCTTTTTATAGGCAAGACCAGGCTGCTAGCCATTGGAGTGCCTTGGAGAAGAGGTCAAACCTCCAGCTGTTAAAGCAAGAGCTGTCACTTTCATGTACAATTGTTTTCTCTTTCTTCAGTTTGACTAGTCATATCTTCTGGAGAGCACATCTTTTGTAGCTGGGATTCCTTCTTAAATTAAGTTTCCTTCTTCTAGAAAAGTTCTTGAGACTTGCAAAGGTGCAGGGCATATATGTAAATTTAATCATTGCATGTTGTATCCTCAAGAGATTCATAAAATGATGGATCAAGACAATTTGCTTCTTCTGTAGGCATACTGTTATTGGAAATTACTTCTGAAGCTTTGACAACAACTTCACATTCTTCTTCTTGACAGTTCTCTTATACTCTTTTATATTGAGTGGTATTTTATTTTTCTCTGAATATGAACTACATGGTAGAATCTTGAAGAATAAGCTTTTTCTGTTCAGAATGCTTCTACTGACAAAATGTATCTTCTCAGGAATTGACAGCAACTTATCATAAGACTTCTCAACAACTTTCTTGCTTTCCTTTATGATTATTTCATTGTTTGAAATATACATGCAACTTTTGATATAACAGTATTTGATATTGCAAATAAATCCTTAGGAAGCTTAGGCAATGATGAAACTGTTTCTTCAATAACAACAACTTGTTTCTTCTGAATAAGATCTTCTGGAGCCTTTTGTCTGTTTCTTCTTAAGTCAATCTCAGTTGAAACCATTAGTACTATTATTCATAATTATATTAAGTGTATTTTGAGAGTTTGTCATTATGAAAACATCATAAGAGGATTCTTGGACCTTACAATCTCCCTCATTTGATGATGACAATCTTTCAAAATATATCTTATATGACTCTGAATTTTTAATAAAACAAATTAAGATCTCCCCCTAAATTTGTGTCTATCTTTCAAGAGATGTAAATATGATTGCAACAGAGTTATCTCAAAAGATGTAATGATAACTTATTTCACATATTATTGTTTTTAATGCTCCAATTTAACAAATCATTTCAAGTTTGTTTGTTATGGGGCAATTTTAAGAAGATACCAATTCATTGCATATGAATTTCAGCAGTACATTGATCGTTCATTAATAAAAAAGACAACAACAAGAAAGGCAATAGTTGTTTAGAATCATAGAAAATCTGCCTAGCAGAAATTTCATCTACATCAACCACTACAATACTTCTCTCCTTTTGTCATCAATCAAAAAAACAGAATAACAATACAGGCTTGAGGAGAAGCAGAATCATCAACTTCTACCTGAATGGTGAAGAGTGATCAGAAGACGATGAGGTGGCAGACTGAAAGATGTTATGTGGAGGCTGAAAAGGAGCAAATGGCATTGGAGGGGCTTGAGGAGCTATTGCTGGGAGCACAAATGTGTTGAACCAGAATTGGTGCTGAGTGAATCTTTCAATAATTTCATTCATAGTGTTTTGCAAAGTGTTCACATTTGTGAATAGCTTCTTTACATCAGCCTTAATTTTCCTCACTTGCTTCTCAATGGTATGGGAATTAAAAGGTTGAGAAGCACTGGAAGGTTCATCCATATCCTCAACAGCATGAACCTTCTTAGGTTGTGGAGGAGAAGGAATATGATCCCTTTCATGACTTAGCTACTGCAGATAGGTTTCCATAGAGGATAGATTTGCAGAGATTATAAGAATGTTGTCTCTGATAGGAACAACAGAAGGAAGGTCAGAGTTAAGGATAGGAGAAGCTAACAATTGGTTTACCGTTTCTGTAGCAAAGGTTACTGCAGAAGGAACAAACTGTGCTTCTTCCTTGTGATCTTCTTCTTCTGTAAGATGAAGTTCTTCTGTCCTAATAGAAGACTTGTGACCAGAGCAACTTCTGTTTTCTATCTCCTCTGTCCTAGTAGGAGATTCTACTTGCAGTATGGTCAAAGAGGTGTTGTAGGAGGGAGGTTCTGAGTAGCTTTTGGCTAACATGGCCAAGGCATTTGCAATTATGCCTTCTTCTGAAGTAGGAAGGAGCAATGTTAACTGGAGAGATTTCCAAGGGTTCTTCTTCTTCTTCTTCTTAACCCTTGCTGGAGAAACTTCCTTTTTCTTGTCTTCATTTATTTCTTCTTCTTAATAAATAAAAGATGCAGGAGGTTCCAAATCTAGGGAATCTAATTTATCTCTTGCAGAAGGATCAACTTCATGTACCTTACTTGATCCTCCTTCTTATGCAGAGATAAAATTCTCCCTTTGTGCCCTCTTTCTTTTTTTGCTGAAGGTCTGAAGCACAAACTTTTGCTTCTTAGACCTTGGGGTAGTAGAGCACTTATTTCTTCCTTCTTCATCATCCTCAGAATCACTGCTCATAAATAGAGAGGGATTTGGTTTGCTGATATGCATTTTCCTCACATTACTTCTATCAAAGTAAGTAAATTCTTCTATTCTTTCTTCTCCCTCCAGTGAGACATGATGATGGTTGAAAAGAATGGTGAGAAGCATACCATAGGGTAAGCTTGCATATGCTCTAATTGGATTTGCAGAAGATATCATGGTTCTAAGAATTATATATGAAAGAGAAATGGGTTTCCCAATTAGAAGATGATATAAGATCAACATGTCTTGATCAGATACCTTTTCCAGGGTACCTGCTCTAGAGAGAACTGAATAGCAGCAAATTTTGTGGAATAATCTGCAGATTGGAGTAAGCTTGCTAGACAAGAGCTTTGAATCAGGTTGAATTTGTACTCTATTCACAACTTCTTCCTTGGTAATGCCAGCAGAAGCATACCGGTGTTTATCATAGAGATGATTGGGACAGTGGGGAAGTCCTAAGGCTTCTTCTATTGACTCAGGTGTCAGAACAATTATGGAACCCTTAAGATCAACTACTAAGGAGTCTCCATCACTCCTATATTCGCTTGTAGAGGCATAGAATGCCTTAACTAGTCTAGGATAAATAGCTTCTTTGATTAAGAGAAAATCTCCCCAACCTTGCTTCTTGAGGAAATGGTGAGCATCCCAGCCTTCCTTCTTGACTTCATTCAATAGAAATATCTTTCCTGGGATGGTGGTCTTCCATTCCTATTTCTCATAGAATACCTTCAGAAGATCTTTGTTTTAAAATGGATCTTCATTAGCATCAGTATCTTCTTCAGAAGGGTCATTCTCAGTATCTTCTTCATTTCTTCTTGAAGGTTCTCCTACATTTTCATAGAAGAAAAATCTTTTCCATAATTTCCTCATCTTCATTTCTGAGAGATTCAAAGATTTCTTCTAAGAGCTTTTGGGAGAGGCATCTATCCTTATGGGTCTACCTTCTTTGTTTCCTTCATTATTGCTACATTTAGCTACACGTGCTCTGATTCTATCAGATCTTCTAATACGAACGACAGAAGAGGAAGCAGTACTCTTCACCCTTGAAGATGAGGGAGATTAGGGAGAAGAAGGTTTGGGAAAAGGAGACTGAAGTTGGCTGAATGTCTCTAGAAGGGGGGTTGAATAGAGACTTTGTGAAAATTGTTCCTGAAAATTCTTAGAACTCAGAATTTGAAAGTTGAGACGTGATCTCAAGTCTGATGACTTGGTGTCTCTGTTAAGACAGGTTGTAAAGCTATTTCAATTTTAAGGTTCTGTTTCAGTTTTAGAAATCTCAAGATATTTAAATCTTGTTTGAAATGATTCTATAAAATAGTTTTACAGTTCTTAGGAATGATGAGATAAGTAAGGTAGAGAGAAGAGTAAGAGAGATGGCACAAGGATCTTATCCTGGTTCACCCACTCCTTGGGCTACGTCCAGTCCTCACAACCTGTGAGATTTCCACTATTGACAACCAGTCAAATACAAGTATTCTTACAGCCTCTTCAAGACGTCTCTCACACCAAGCCTAGGCACCTCCTATCTTGGCTGAGTCACAAGTATTCTTACAGCCTCTTCAGGACGCAAACAACCCACTCTAAGACTAGGTACACTTCCTATCTTAGATGAGTCAAGTTACAAGAGAATGATGTTTTGATATGGTTCTAGCTTACATATAAAGTATGGATGAACAGTAGGTTTAGGCTAGTTGTTTTCTCTTCTAAGATGATGAACTTACAATTTATAACAAGAGAGAAAGAGACTAAAATGAAACTCTCAAGTAGAGATAAGCTCTGAATATGAACTGCTAGAGATAAGCACTTGAGATGTCACTTGAGATGAGTTAAGATGCAGTATATTCTCAATGATTGATGTAGTCTCTCTCACTTTCTACTGTAGCCTTCAGCCTTTTATATCAGTGAGTATATGGCCGTTTATGACCGTTTGAGAGCCGTTAGACATGAGTCAGCCCATGCTTCCTGGATGTGACAACATTGCTTTTCAAGTACATATGTCACTGTTGACAGTTGCGCAGTGTACTGGTTTTTACTTTATTCTGACTTGACAACTTGATTTTTTTTTAGACTGTACTTGAGCCTTTATACATGATCTGACTCTTCCTTCTGTATGCCACTTAACTCTTCTCATCTAAACCTGAGACAACATCTGACCTTGAGACAACGTCTGATCATGAGACAACGTCTCAAGCTGCTCTTGCATATGATCTTTACTTGGGCTGATCTCTTGTTCACTTTTGATTTCAAATCTCATGGTTCTTATTTGACATTCTTAATGTAGTTCATACAGTGTTGTTAGACCTGTCTCTTCACCTTGAGATAGTCTCATGACCTTGCATCCGTTCTTGAGACAAGTCTCAAGCTGTTACTGGATCTGTGATTTATCTTATGCTTTAGGTTCTTCATTATTTCCTTGTTTCTTTCACACGGTGCTTCTCTTTATGATGTTAAGATCTGCAATAAAAATCTAACAGTGTTCTGCCACAAACTTGAGCAAACAGTTAGTAACATCAAAGAGAGCATATCATATATTTTAAACTTTAGTGGTTTGTCATATTAAAAACTTTCTTGGAGGTGAGTTTGTCTCAACAATCTCCCCCTTTTTTGATGATGGCAAACCATAGAGTTTAAAAGCAATTTTAGGTTTTCATGTGCAGAAACTAACTCCCCCTGATATTTTTATTTTAAAGAGATGAGCTCCCCCTGAGTTAGGAATCCAATTTTGTTAAAAGATCTTTTCACATCATATTCAAATAAACAACAGATATGATCAGAGAGTCATTTCATTAATTCAAAACAGGAGAAGAGTACATCATTTGCATATAAAGCTAAGTTACAGATGCCACTGCATCTCATCAAGACAGAGAAAAGATGCTATTACATCTTTAACTACTCAGCACTACAAAGCTAAAATATAAAATATCAAACTAAGACTCTCATTAGATACAATATCTAACCAACTCTCCCCCTTTTGCCATTATCAAAAGGTACTGGGAACACCTAGGATGAAGGAGAAGAGGATGAGTCAGAGCCTGGTCCAGAGGGTCGCAACACAACTTGTGGAATTTCAGGCAGAGGAGGCAGATTGGAAAGATGAAGGTTCATCTGCTTATAAAATTCATTGGAAGCACGCATTGCTTGCAGGACAGTGTCAAATCCTGCAAGAATAGCCTCTTGCCTCTTCTTGTGATGCTTGAGCTTCTTCAAGATCTTTTTCTGATTCTGTTCAAGTCTGGTGTTGAGATCTTGTTGATATTGTTGTTGTTCCTGCTGAAGCTGGTTAAGAAAGATGTTGATGGATGGTGAGATGTGAGTAGGAATGGAAGGCTCAGAAGATGGGGCTTGTTTTGGATGTGCAGTTTGAGGAGCAGATTGATCATACTTAGGGTTTAGAAGAATCAAATTGCACAGTGTCCACAAAGAATTTTCCAGGAGTAGGGAAAGGGGTTTGTTGAGAATAGGATGGCTCAAATCTTTGAGGAGACTTCTGAGTAGCAGGAGCAACAACAGTAGGCATCTCATCAGCAGGAAATGCATCAGTGGGGATCTCATCAGTGAGGAAATCATTGGCATGGATCTCATCAGAGGTTACTTGAGCAGTCTGCATCTCATCATGTGTGGGAGTAGGATTTTCTTTTTCCAAGCTCACCAGAGTCTCAACAAGAATTTTGGTGGCAGGTGAAGCTTCAGCTTGGGTGGTGGCTTGTGCTGAGGAGAGTAGTTCAGTATGAGGTGGAGGAGATGAAGGCTGAGGCTCAGGAATAGGTTTCTACATAGTGGGTGCAGGTTCTTCTATGTGAGGTGCCTCAGAGGTGAGAGGTTGAGGTTCTGGTTGGGTAAGGGCAGATGAGACATGCTCAGAAGTGATCTTCTTTTTCTTCTTCTTCTTGGTCTCTGTCTCAGTTGAGATAAACTGGTGAGATTTCCTTTTCTTATCTTGTTTTGTGATCTCAGCATTTGCTTGAGATCCTTCTATGTTGTCTTTTGCAGCTTTCTTCTTCTTTTTATGAGTATCAGACATCTTGGATGAGGAAGAGGCTTGTGCAGCAACAGGAATGGTAGGAGGATTGCAAAGAGGAAAGGTAGGAGCAGGCATGACCTTACCATCTAGGCCAAGAGACTTCAAATTTACTTTTCCTATATATCCTGGCTTCTTAGCAGACACATCACACCCACTTAAATCAACTTTGAAGTGTTTCATAATCCTTGTTACTAGCATGCCAAAAGGAAGTGAAGCAGAGATTTTTGCATTGTGAAATGCATGTTCCATATGTCTTAAAATGAGAAAGGGTAGGTTGAGAGGGATACCATGTTTCAGATGGTACATTACCATCATGTCCTGATTGTAAACCTTGTTGAAAGTCCCTGCCCTGGGCATGATACACTTGACAACGAGATGAAAGAGGAATTTACCAAAGAGATTTAGTGAGGAGGCTGAATCAGATATTTTTCCTTCCTTGAACAGAGAGGTTCCCACATTTGCTGAACGAATGCCAACTTGATTCCACCATTGTTCTTCATTGTAGAGCATGTTTCCTCCTACAGGAGCTTGGATAATGCCTCCAAGAGTCTCTTCAGTTAGTTCCATATGGACTCCTTTGAGGCTTGTGATAACATGAGGCAACCCCTGAGATGAACCCCTGGCTCTGTAGCACCCAGCATAAAATGCTCTAGTCATCCTAGGATAGACTTGCTCTGTCATTGACAAATAGTTTTCCCAGCCTTGCTTCCTCAGATAAGGACCAAGGTCCCAATTTCCATCTCGTAATTCTTGAGTGGAGATGACCCTTCCCACTATGATCTTCTTATCAACAAACTTCTGAACGAACTTGTCTTCAGCCTCTCTGTTCTCAAATAGATCAGACTGAAAGGAAAGCTTTCTCTCTTCAACAACTTTTGCTTTTCCTTTTCTGGAGGTCTCAGGTTGAGTGAGATCTATGTGTACTGGGGACTTAGGGGTTTTCTGTGAAGTGGTTTGGGCTACGTTAGCGGCAATCCTCTAGGATTTCATTCGAGGAGGAAGAGGGGTATTTTTCTTAGAGGAGGTGGATTTTGATGCCGAGGATTTTTGGGATTTTGCTTGAGAGGGTTCAGATTCAGTGCTGGGTTAAGGAGATGGAGAGCGGCTGAGACCCTCTTGGCTTGATTGAACGCTTATGGATTCGGATTGTTCATCATTGGAAGACATTTTTATCTCAGGAGATGAATAGGAGGATGATTTGTCAGAGTGGGGAAGTTTGAGTCCAGTGACTTTGATACACATTGAGATAGAATGAAAGATTAGACAGGGAGTTGTGAGATTGTTTAAATAAGGAGAGGTTCCACGGAGAGAGAATGAGTGCGCAAGTGGCAGGTGCAGCAGTTAATGAAACGGTTGTGGGTGGTTGGCTCTCATTTTTATATAGTAACGACTAGTTAGCTTGTGAGTGGGGAGTTACTAGCCGTTATTTAACGGCTCTTTTATCACTCAGTAACGTCTCATTAAATGATGAGACGTGAATTGAGATAAGTTGTGAGACACCCAACGTCTGATGACTTTAAGAGACGTCATCTCTTCTCAGACGACCTTTTTAGTCACAATTCATCTGATCTTAGTCATTATTATAGATTTTAACAGAGAGAGCATATATTTAATAATTTTAGATTTTCAACAAATCTTTCCTCCACTAAAGCCTTAGTGAAGATGTCAGCTAGTTGATTTTTAGTATCAACAAAGATGATTTCCAGATTTTCCCTTTTGAACATGGTCTCTTATAAAATGATGCTTAATGTCTATGTGTTTAGACCTTGAATGATGAATTGGATTTTTTGCAAGATTTATAGCACTTGTGTTATCACAGTAAATGGGAATTTTGGTGTACTTGAGAGCATAGTCTTGCATCTGAGACTTGATCCACAACATTTGTGTGCAGCATGCAGCTGCTGAGACATACTCAGCTTCAGTTGTGGACAAGGCTGTTGTATTCTGTTTCTTGCAAGACCAGGATATAAGACATTTCCTAAGAAATTGACAGGTGCCACTAGTGCTTTTCCTATCCATTTTGTCTCCAGCAAAGTCAGCATCATTATATCCTATAAGATCAAAGCTAGAACCTTTCTCATACCAGAGGCCAAGATCCGTGGTTCCCATCAAGTATCTAAAAATTCTTTTGACAATAGTAAGATGAGATTCTTTAGGATCAGATTGGTACCTTGCACAGATGCCTACAACATATTGAATATCAGGTCTGCTTGCAGTTAAGTACATAAGGGATCCAATTATTTCTCTGTAGAGCTTTTCTGAGACAGCTTTGCCAGTCTCATCATTGTCAAGTTGGGTTGAGGGGTGCATTGGAGTTTTCATGGGCTTTGCCTCACTCATTTTGAACTTTGTTAGCAGATCTCTTGCATACTCTCTTGACAAATGAAGATGCCATCTGACAATTGCTTTATTTGCAGTCCAAGGAAAAACCTTAATTCATCCATCATGCTCATCTCAAATTCTCCCTGCATGAGACTTGAGAATTCTTGACAAAGAAACTCATTAGTAGATCCAAAAATAATATCATCCACATAGATTTGAACAATTAATAAATCTTTCTTAACTTCCCTTTTAAACAGTGTGGTATCAGTCTGACCTCTGGTGAAGCCATTTTTTATTAGAAAGGAACTTAACCTGTCATACCAAGCCCTTGGAGCTTGCTTGAGACCATACAAGGCCTTTTTGAGTCTGAGAACATATTCTGGATGATGAGGATCTTCAAAGCCTGGTGGTTGCCTCACATACACTTCCTCTTCAATGATTCCATTTAAGAATGCACTCTTCACATCCATTTGATAGAGTTTGAAGTCTTTGTGAGCAGCAAAAGCCAGCAAGATTTTGATTGCTTCAAGTCTGGCAACAGGAGAAAAAGTCTCATCATAGTCAATTCCTTTGCGTTGATTGTATCCTTGTGCCACAAGTCTTGCTTTATTTCTCATGACTTTGCCTTTCTCATTTAGCTTATTTCTAAATACCCATCTGGTTCCAATGATTGTTTGATAAGAGGGAGGAGGAACCAGATCCCAGACTTTGCTTTTCTCAAATTGGCTTAGCTCTTCTTCCATGGCTTTAATCCATGACTCATCATTTAGAGCTTCATGAACATATTTGGGTTCTATATCAGATAATA
Organism: Sesbania bispinosa; assembly: GCA_026901365.1. Classification (NCBI taxonomy): domain Eukaryota; kingdom Viridiplantae; phylum Streptophyta; class Magnoliopsida; order Fabales; family Fabaceae; genus Sesbania; species Sesbania bispinosa. Next base: position 83,758 of record QLOH01000980.1, read on the forward strand.
GAGCTATTAGATTTTCAGCATCTCTAAAGGAAGATCTGGTTCTGACTCTATCTGAGGTTTCCCCAATTATTTGTTCCCTGGGATGAGATCTCACTAATCTCCAGCTTCTGGGCAGCTGAGAGGCATGCTCATTCTGGATCTCTAGACCTTCTTGCCTTGTTTCTCTAATTTCAGGCTGTTCTTCTGGTTTATCTTCTTCTTCTTGAAATGCATTTGATGAATTAGGGTGGATATCTCCTTGATGTATCCTTTCAGACTGAGCTTCTCTTCTTTGTTCAGGTTGAGAAGATCTCATCAGCTTTTGTTCATATGAGGGTCTTCCTTCAGCTTCCTGAGTTGAGATTCTCAGTTCTCCCATCATTTCCTCAATTTCTTCATCTATTCCTTTTTGAGAGTTTCCCTGTATCTCATTAAAGACTACATGCATGGATTCTTCAGTAGACTTAGTCTTTAGATTATATACTCTATAAGCTTTTGAGGTTTGGGAATATCCCAGAAATATTCCTTTGTCAGATTTTGTATCAAATTTTCCTAGTTGATCTTTAGTATTTAGAATATAGCAATCACAACCAAAAATGTGAAAATATGAAATTGATGGTTTTCTACCTTTCCACAGCTCATATGGAGTTTTGTTTAAGATCTTTCTTATGGTAACTCTGTTTATGATATAGCAAGAAGTGTTTACTGCTTCTGCCCAAAAATATTTTTCAATTCCGGAGTCACATAATAAAGTTCTTGCCATTTCTTGAAGAGTCCTATTCTTCCTTTCAACTACTCCATTCTGTTGAGGAGTTCTTGGACATGAGAAGTTGTGAGTAATGCCATGTTTATCAAAGAATTTTTTAAATTTTGCATTCTCAAACTCTCCTCCATGGTCACTCCTTACAGCACCAATTCCATACCCTTTCTCAGACTGAACCTTTTTACAGAAGGTTTTAAAGAAATCATAAGATTCATCCTTTTGAGAGAGGAATAGAACCCAGGTGAACCTAGAGAAATCATCCACAATTACAAACCCATACTTTTTACCACTAAGACTAGCAGTAGTAGTTGGACCAAATAAATCAATGTGGAGAATCTCAAGAGGTCTGGTAGTTGAGACATGAGACTTGGATTTGAAACTTGATTTGCTGTGTTTGCTTTTTACACAAGACTCACATATCATGTCTTTGTCAAATTTTACTTTTGGTAAACCTCTGAAAAGAGACTGACTTGCAAGTTGACTCATAGTCCTCATGTTAATATGTCCAACTCTTTTGTGCCAAAGCCACTTCTCATGGTCATGAGACATGAGACATGTAAGATCAGATAGGTTCTCAAGTGAGACTGAGTATAGATTTTTGTTTCTTTTTCTAGAAAAAATAGTTTTTCCAGTCTCAGAGTCTATGATCTCACAATATGTGGGTTGAACATTAACATGATAACCATTGTCACACAATTGGCTTATACTCAGCAAATTATGTTTTAGTCCTTCAACAAAATATACATTCTCAATTTGAGCTGAATTTGTCTTACCAATTTTACCTATGCCCTTGATTTGGGCTTTGTTGTTGTCTCCAAAGGAGACAACTCCAGTTGCTTTCTCTTCAAGTGACAGGAACTTGCTCCTGTCTCCTGTCATGTGCCTTGAACATCCACTATCCAACACCCACATTTTCTTTGACTTTGCTGTTGCCAGGCACATCTGTCACATCGGGAATTTTAGTTTTAGGTACCCATTTATAATTGGGTCCTTCCTGGTTAGTTACCCTTCTCTTGAATGCTACATGTCTCAAATAGCATTCAGTGATCTTGTGACCAAACTTGCTACAACAAGAACATCTTTCTTTCTTCCTTTTTCTTGCAGGAATGAAGAAGTCCTTATACTAGATCTCACTGGAAGATTTCTCATAGCCCAATCCAGCTTTATCAAAAATTCCTTTTTGAGAACCAATGAGTCTCTCAAGGTTTTTTGTTCCTTTTACAAATTTTGCCAGATCATCTATGAGAGTTCTATTTTGTTTTTTGAGCTTCTGGTTTTCTTCAGAAAGATTTTTCAATTCTTGATTATCATGAGATTGACTCTTGGTTTTAACAAGTTCAGACAGTCTCATGTAAGACAGCATGAGACTGCTGTTTTTATGATTCAAACTTTCATTTTCTTTTTTTTAGAAATTTCACTTTTTCAAGAGCAGTATCTAAATCAGATTTTAAAAGAGAGCTCTTTGAAACAAGAAGGCTTGAATCATAAAGAAGGTTTTCAAAAACACACTTGAGTTCACTGAAGGAGAATTCTGAGTCTGAATCACATACCTCATCATCAGATGAGTCACCATTTGCCATAAGGCATATATTTACAGTTTCTTCATTTTGGCTTTCATCTTCTTCAGTGTCATCCCAAGTTGCCATCATTGCCTTCCTTTTTGGACTCTTTTTCATTTCCTTTTTGAGTAGTGGACATTCAGATATGAGATGTCCAGGTTTTCTGCATTCAAAGCAAATGAATTGTCCTTTTCTGCCAGGCCTCATTTCTCCTCTCCTTGAAGGAAAGCTCCTTCTTCCACTTCCTCTAGATTTCCATATGCGTTTGATTTTTCTTGAGATGTAGGCTAGCTCATCCTCCATATCACTTTCATCATCTCCCTCATCTTCTTTAGTCTCTGTATCATGAGATGAGTTTAGTGAAGTTTATTGAGATGAGCATACCTTTTTACCTTTGGAGCTGTTGGATGATGCCTTGAAGGCTATTGTCTTGGGACGTCTGATAAGGTATTCTTCCATTAGCTCCTGCTCATGAACTTTCAAGGATCCAAGGAGTTCATCCAATCTGAGAATGCTTAGATTCTTTGCTTCTTGGATGGCTGTAACTTTAGGTCTCCATGGTTTGGGTAGACTCCTCAGGATTTTCCTTACCATATCTTGGTTTGAGTAGGTTCTTCCTAAGGACTTGAGATCATTTGTAATAACAGTGAATCTTCTAACCATGTCTTCAATGCCTTCATCTTCATTCATTTTGAAAAGTTCATACTTTCTAACCAGTATGTTGATTTTAGCTTCTTTCACTTGATTTGTTCCTTCATGTTCTATCTCAAGAGCATCCCATATTTCCTTAGCTGTGGCACATCCAGCTACTTTGTCATATTCACTCCTGCTCAAAGCACAGGTGAGTAAATATTTGGCTCTTGAGTTAAGTACATATCTTGCTTTCTCAGCATCTGTCCATGTTTTCTGGGCTTAGCTGCCCTGAGTCCAAGTTCATTTGTAATATAAGGCATGTAAGGTCCCATTTCAATGATTTCCCATAGATCAGCATGCTGGGATTCAATGAACAGTCTCATTCTGTCTTTCCAGTAGTAGTAGTTAGTTCCATCAAAGGCAGGTGGTCTGTTGGTAGATGCTCCTTCAGGAATGAACAAACTTGCACTTGGTCCAGCCATGGATCTTTTCCTCTTCACACGCAGGTGTGCTCAACCCCAGAGAGGCCGAGCTCTGATACCAACTGAAGTTGGCTGAATGTCTCTAGAAAGGGGGTTGAATAGAGACTTTGTGAAAATTGTTCCTGAAAATTCTTAGAACTCAGAATTTGAAAGTTGAGACGTGATCTCAAGTCTGATGACTTGGTGTCTCTGTTAAGTCAGGTTGTAAAGCTATTTCAATTTTAAGGTTCTGTTTCAGTTTTAGAAATCTCAAGATATTTAAATCTTGTTTGAAATGATTCTATAAAACAGTTTTACAGTTCTTAGGAATGATGAGATAAGTAAGGTAGAGAGAAGAGTAAGAGAGATGGCACAAGGATCTTATCCTGGTTCACCCACTCCTTAGGCTACGTCCAGTCCTCACAACCTGTGAGATTTCCACTATTGACAACCAGTCAAATACAAGTATTCTTACAGCCTCTTCAGGACGTCTCTCACACCAAGCCTAGGCACCTCCTATCTTGGTTGAGTCCCAAGTATTCTTACAGCCTCTTCAGGACGCAAACAACCCACTCTAAGACTAGGCACACTTCCTATCTTAGATGAGACAGGTTACAAGAGAATGATGTTTTGAGATGGTTCTAGCTTACATACAAAGTATGGATGAGCAGTAGGTTCAGGCTAGTTGTTCTCTCTTCTAAGATGATGAACTTGCAATTTATAACAAGAGAGAAAGAGACTAAAATGAAACTCTCAAGTAGAGATAAGCTCTGAATATGAACTGCTAGAGATAAGCACTTGAGATGTCACTTGAGATGAGTTAAGATGCAGTATATTCTCAATGATTGATGTAGTCTCTCTCACTTTCTACTGTAGCCTTCAGCCTTTTATATCAGTGAGTATATGGCCGTTTATGACCGTTTGAGAGCCGTTAGACATGAGTCAGCCCATGCTTCCTGGATGTGACAACATTGCTTTTCAAGTACATATGTCACTGTTGACAGTTGCGCAGTGTACTGGTTTTTACTTTATTCTGACTTGACAACTTGATTTTTTTTTAGACTGTACTTGAGCCTTTATACATGATCTGACTCTTCCTTCTGTATGCCACTTAACTCTTCTCATCTAAACCTGAGACAACATCTGACCTTGAGACAACGTCTGATCATGAGACAACGTCTCAAGCTGCTCTTGCATATGATCTTTACTTGGGCTGATCTCTTGTTCACTTTTGATTTCAAATCTCATGGTTCTTATTTGACATTCTTAATGTAGTTCATACAGTGTTGTTAGACCTGTCTCTTCACCTTGAGATAGTCTCATGACCTTGCATCCGTTCTTGAGACAAGTCTCAAGCTGTTACTGGATCTGTGATTTATCTTATGCTTTAGGTTCTTCATTATTTCCTTGTTTCTTTCACACGGTGCTTCTCTTTATGATGTTAAGATCTGCAATAAAAATCTAACAGTGTTCTGCCACAAACTTGAGCAAACAGTTAGTAACATCAAAGAGAGCATATCATATATTTTAAACTTTAGTGGTTTGTCATATTAAAAACTTTCTTAGAGGTGAGTTTGTCTCAACAAGGGAGGTTTCACAGACAGAGGTTGAATTTCCAGAACCTCTGTTGCGGAATTACTTGCATTTTTGGCTGAGGGAGAGCTCTACGGTTGCTGTAAGAGCAACCAGATGCATTAGGAGATGAGGTTTTCTTCTTGTTGGCCACAATTTTTATTCTCATGGTGAAGCTTTGTGAAATAACAGGAGAGAAATGAAAAACAGAGAGGCTTGGAGCTTGAGGAGAGTTAAGAGTAATGAGAGGTAGAGCTTGAAGATGAATGAGTTGTGATGAACAAGAAGTGAGTAAGTCTGATGCTTATTGCACAGAGTGGGTCTGAGTTATATCCTTCCAACTAGCCGTTTGAGAGAGTGAGAGATGAGGAGAGAGGGAAGCTTAATGCGCGCACACGAATTTAGGAATTCAGTTTATGCTTCCAACGGTCAGAAATTTATTTCTATTTTTGTGCAAATACTAGGCTCTCCTTTTCCTTGGGACAAAAGGTTACTTTTCTCTTATCACTCTTGGTACCCTAGTTGAATGAGACAAGTCCCTTTCAAGGTTGACTTCTCATTAAAAAATAATTTCCTGGATAAATGTCTTTTAGGATTTCGTGAAAGAAAAAGAGACATTTCGTAGGATTTTGGAGGAAGAGAATGATTTTGATCAACCTAAAGAAGTATTCTGGTTTCCTAGGATTCCAGAAGATGCAGTTTCCTTCTCAGAAGAAGGGAACTTCAGGATTTTTCTAGAAGAAGGATTATTGCATCCATTCTTCTTTATCAGCTTAATAGTTCATTAATCTGTCACAAAAATTCATGAGTATTGCTATTTCAATCTGCACATATGCAATTTTTTCCTAATGAAATTGTATCTATCTTCTACAAGAGGTTTAGTGAAGATATCATCAATTTGCATTTTTGTTTCAATAAATTTCAGTTCAATTTTATTTTTCTAAACATGATCTCTTATAAAATGATGTTTTATATCAATATGTTTTGATCTGGAATGTTGAATGGGATTTTTGGATAGGTTAATGACATTTGTATTATCACATAAGATAAGGATTTAGGAGTACCTCAAAATGTAATATTCCATTTGATGTTTTATCCAAAGAATTTGAGAGCAGCAACTTGCTGCTGATACATATTCAGCTTCTGCAGTTGATAAGGCAATTGTTGATTGCTTCTTACAAGACCATGAGATGAGTGATTCTCCTAGAAACTAACATCCACCATTTGTGCTTTTTCTATCCATTTTGTCTCCAACATAATCATCATCACAGTAACCTATAAGGTCAAAGCTAGTACCCTTCTTGAACCAAAGACCAAGATCTGTAGTTCCAACATAATATCTAAAAATTCTTTTTACAACAGTTATACGTGATTCTTTTGGAGAGGATTGAAATCTAGCACATAATCATACAAAGATTAGAATATCTGGTCTGCTAGCTGTCAAATATAACAAGGATCCTATCATTCCTCTATATTCCTTTTCAGAAACTGAATTTCCATTTTCGTCTGGATCTAAAATGGCAGAAGGATGCATAGAAGTGGATATGTTTGGCACTTTCCATTTTAAATCATTTTAGAAGATCCTTTGTGTATTTTTCTTGATAAATAAAGATTTGATAAGTGTTAAATTAATGTAAAAATCATATTTAATTTTAATACTTATTAAGGGTAAAATGGTAAATTTACACCCTAATTTATCTCTTTTTGGCTAAAAGTGCGATTCTTGTAATTATTTAAATCAAAATTGAATTTGATGCTATTTTGATAAGATTTTGTTGATTTTTGCAGAAAAAAGATTTAAATTCAAATCCAATCTCAAGATAGCAGCAATTAAGGATAAAATCAGCTCAAGATAGCAGCAAAAAAGGATAGGATCTGCACAAGATAAGATTAAAAAGGAGGAGAATCAGGAAAGCAAACGCGGAGGTCTGTGCTCCACCTGTTCTGAGCGCAAGTGGAGCGCAGAATCAGAAATTCAACACTGTTTCCTGCACTTCATCTGCGTTGAGCACAGATCTGAGCGCAGGAACACAAAAACCTAATTTCTAATGGGCCAAAGCAAGGTTTCAACAGGCTTTGCAAAGTTCTATTTAAAGGACCTTTAGCAAGATAAAAAAGAGGAGACGACGGAGCAGATCTGGAGCTAGAGAAAAGTGTGACAGTCTCTCTATTTGTTTGTAATGGCTACCATGAGTAGCTAAACTCTCCCATAGGATTGAATGTAGTCGATTCAAACCCCTATTATATTTGGATTCCCTTTGTTATCTATGAATCTCTATTTTTATAATATATTGGTGTTTTTACTCTATTTTTAATGCTTAGCTTCCGCCTTTGTGCCGGAGTTATGATATGGTTTTTCGGGGCGCACTCGAAGGTGGTTTTGTGAAATCAGGAGCGAGTTCTTGGGAGCCTAGGAATAGGGATCTTAATTCTGATTTGGGTAAGACCACTCTGTAGGTTAAATGCCTAGGAATAGGGTTTAATTTATGGATAGTTGTTAACAACTGATCTTAATGCTAGAATTAATTTGTTAAATTGCCAATGAATTGGGATTTAGGGAGTTAGTTCTAAGGATTTCATAGTTGAGGAATCTTTATAAATGATATTTATTTGGGCTTCAATAATTATAATTATAAATTCTTAGATTTCATTGGTTTCCAAATACAAGAAGGGTGCGATAGACGACGTTCAATCCTAGTTCCAGTAATTTGCTCAACCGTATCTCATTCGTTTATTTACTATTGCAATCTACACAAACAACATCATTCTCTACTTGATAAGTGTGACCACTATAATTTACATTGTACCATTCCCTGTGGATACGACAACCCCTTTTACTTACTATTATACTGCTGTGATTTTGGTACGCTTGCCAAGATTTCAACAAGATTCCAGCATCTTCTTGTTTAATTTGTAGTCCTAAGAAGAACTTGAGTTCTCCTATTAAGCTCATTTCAAACTCTCCTTTCATTAGTTCAGAGAACTCTTGACACATCTTCTCATTTGAAGATCCAAAGATGATGTCATCAACACAAATTTGAACAATTAGAAGATCTTTCTTAAATGATTTTATGAATAATATGTTGTATCAATTTTACCTTTTGAAAAATCATTTTTTAGTAAAAAATACTTAATCTTTCGTACCAAGATCTAGGTGCTTGCTTAAGCCCACACAAAGCTTTGGTTAGTTTGAAAACATGAGTTGGATGTTTTTTATTTGCAAAACCTGGAAGTTGATGTACATACACTTCTGCATTTATGTAACCATTTAGAAATGCAGTTTTAACATTTACTTGGTATAGTTTGAAATTTTTATATGCAGCAAATGTTATTTTCAGCCATATATCATTTAAGTGAGCATTGGTAACTTGAATTATATATGATTATGCTTTCCGATATCTAAATGGCACGAAATAATTTCAGAAATTCGAGATTTGGTTTCCAACGAACTAAATCCTCGGATTAGAAATTAGGACGGTACATTAAGTAACATTAAAAATGACTAACTTTTACCACTAGTAATTGTATAAAGTGTCTAATTAAAAACAAAACATCATATCATATATCTCATAAAAGTAAACAGGACTACTTTTGGTGCAAAGAAAACACTTACAAAAAAAAGGATCCACTTCATTTCAACCACCAAGATCATGAAGTTCTTCGATTCTTGATTTGATAGAACTCTTCCATAATTTCTTCCACACTGAATGTCTTGGCAATATCCTTTTCAATATAAATAACTAAAGTATCTGTAATAAATCCACCTTCCATTTTATTGTGTAGCCTTGTTTTCACAAGCTTCATTGCTGAAAAGCGCGCTCAGTGGAAGCCGTTGAAATTGGAAGAGTCAACACAAAACGAATAACTCTATCAATCAAGTGATAAATTTCCAATTTTCATGAAAATGATAATACTCTGCATAACTTAGAAAGTGTTGAAATATCTTGAAATTCAGAATGCTTTAACACATCAACCTCATAATATAGTCTGGTCACAAAATCTGTTTTTCAGCTCTTGCAATTGAAAGTCTATGACAACTGTAAATATGTCATATCTAAAATGGTGCTCCATAGTCACAAAAGTGTCATTATTTTTATGATGAGGCTTGCCTAGAGCTTTGAAATATTGACTCTTCAAATCAGGAACATCAATAACATTGTTAGCACAAAATGTTATGACATTCTCAAGTAATGGCTCCCACCCTTCATCCCTTAACTTTTGAAGTAGTGATTTTGTAGTTGAAACAAGATGCATAGCATTTACAATATCTTGAGATTGTTGTTGCAAAGCTCTACATAAAAGATCTGTTATTTCCATAATTTGTTTCATCAAGTGCAATATAAAAACAAATTCAAATGAAGTTAATGCTAAGTAAGCTGCCTCTGCATCACCCCTTTGAGAGTAATTTGCTCCTCCTTCAGAAATACCATTGAGAACAGAGCATGTTGCTGCATACATTCTTAACAAACTGCATATTGAGTGAAAATGAGAACCCCATTGTGTATCTCCAGCTCTTTGCAAAGTACCAATTTGATTTCCACCCTTTTTAGTCTCAATTTCATTATTAGAGATCATACTTTTAATTTTCAATGCTTGAGCCTCTTGAAGCTCATCATGTCGCTTAGAAGAACTAACAACAATATTTATAATAGATGTCAAAGTTGTAAAGAATTTATGAACAGGCTTAACTTCTCTAGATGATGTAACTAAAGCCAATTGCAATCTATGAGCCATGCAATGAACATAATAAGCATAAGGGCATTCTTTGAGAAATAGAGATTGTAACCCATTCCATTCACCATGCATATTACTAGCACCATCATAACCTTGTCCCTGAATATTTTCAACATGAAGATCATGACGAGAAAAGACTGCACATACCTCTTTTTTAAGAGTTGAAGCGGTGGTATCTTTGACATGAGCAATATGAAAAACCGGCTCTCGAAGAAAGCCATCTTCATCAACAAATCTTAAAATAATAGCCATTTACTCCCTCTTTGACTCATCTCGAGCTTCATCAACAAGTATGCAATATTTGGCATAGCCAATTTCTTTCTTAATAAAATTTCGCACCTTACTTGCATTGATTTGCAAAATCTCCTTTTGAATTTTAGGAGATGTGTATGTGGCATTTTGTGGAGCATTTTCTAGCACAACATTGACAACTCTTTCATTATAAGTTGCCAAAAGCTTTAATAACTCAATAAAATTGGTCCACTTTTTTGACTCAACACTTTCATCATTTCCTCTAAAAGCACATGCTTGGAAAACTAACCAAAGAATACTACCAATCATAGTCTTAAGCCGTGGTCTGTTATTTTCCAGTTCTTTTGATGCTTGTTTTCCAAATAACCTTTGGATGTGTTGAGATTTATTCTTGATATCCTCATAAGATTTTACAACTATTCTCTGTGATGAATTGGGATTCTTTCCGATATGTCCCAGTAAAGGACACTTTACTCCATCATCTACTTTCTTCCATTTGTTAAATCCATCAAGTATAAATGCATTTGCATGTCCTGATTCCTTCCTACAAAAAAGATAGCACGAGAGACAGTAAATAGCATCATTCTTGGGTGAGTACTCAAACCAATATGAATGTGCATCAGACCAAGAAGCTTGAAACTGCCGATGATTATTTCCTTCTCCTGAAAAAAGATGTGTTATATTCCTTGGTTGATATGGACCAACCTTGAGATAAGCACGTCGAATTTCATCTCTTTGGTTAAGAGGAAACTCCCAAATCATAGGACGCAATCCAAGATCACGCTCTATATTAATAGCATCCATTTCTTCTGGCTGAATTCTTCTACATTTTTGGAAGGTCGTTCATCAACTTTAGAAGGTTGTGGTGGAACATTTGAGGTTGAGGTAACATTAGATGGCATACAAGTAGGATGAGCTGAATTAAAATCATTGATGTACTTCTTCTTAAAGAATGAAGAAAGAGTTCTTTGAGTTATCATATTTAAACTGCATAAGGACCAAAATCAAATATAAATACAATTGATAAGAATTTAAATTTCTACATAAAACTGATGTTATAATTTTGGAAGCACATTGTTTAATTTCTAGTTTACTTTGAATACATTAGCAATTTATATGGGCATGATATACAACTCACGATCCACTCATAATTAATATCATATCAATGCTCATTGAATTGACTTTTTTTTACATTTAAATGCTCAACAATAAAGCTTAAAAGGTTAAGAAATTTAAGACTAATAGAAGCTAAAAACAATAGTTGAAACAGAGCACCATACAGAGTAAATGAATCATAGATTAAATTTAGAGCACCATACTAACCATGAAAAAAAATGTGAAGCAAAGTGTGAGAATTTATCACCTGTGATGTTGAATGCTATGTGTTTGTGCCCATGAAAGTGTGTTTTTTTGCTTTTGTTCACTTCCAAATGCAATCTGAGAAGCAAAGTTCTCTCCAACAACCAACAACACATAAATATCACACCTTGGAAAACAAAAATCAAGCCAATGGGTCAAGGAAAAATGAAAAATGGAAGCTTTGTCTTGCCCAACTAAAAGAAAATGTGGAGAGTGTATCATATAATAAAAGAAAATGTATAACATTATAATCTCACCTTTCCAATTTCAACAAGCTCCTCTTTCACGGCGCAAGCAAGTGAACCAACGTGAACCAACCCTTAGGCCTTAACGTCTTTGAAGAATGGAAAAAGTTTTTTCTTTAAGTTGTTTCAATAGCAGCAAATGACTTTCAAACAAAGTAGTTTTAGGGTTTTAGCAAGGTAAAAAAATAAAAGAAGTCAAAAGGTTTTTAATTCTAAAACTTCTTCCCTACGCTACTGTACCTCTGTGTTAGTTACTTTTTATATGACAATTGACTGGACCTTTTTTTGTCAATATATAATATAGAAAATATATATATTATGATCCCTGGAATCTTAAGTCTTAACATAAAGGGATACGTAGTATAGAAATTTCTAGGGGAGGGGGCAATATATAGTATACTTGGTATATATACTAACTAATTTTTTTTGTCTTGGGGGCGGCTGCCCCTTTTATTATTAAGCTAGTTCTGTCCCTATCAGGCTCCACTGTTGGAGTGACTTCTCTGGATGGTGTTGGCTAATCCAAGAGTTGTTTGTGTTGCATGAAGCTCTTTGATACGGTCACCCTTGTCCTTGTGTTGCTCTTCTTGACCGTGTTCGGTTGTTCTTCTTTGTGGTTCACTTTGTTCAATTCCCTTGATAAGAACTTGTTATCCTAAACAAGTCCTGATGAACCTAGTCTTCTAAAAGACATTGTAGAGTAAAAAGATGGTGAGGGTGGTGGGGCGCGGGTGTGTGGGACTGCTGTGGAGGTGTTGTTGATACTATTTCAAGCGGAATATTTGAGGTTTTGGCTCTGCAATAGACGGTGGTTGTGTGTGTCTACTTACGGGTTCAATTTCATGGGTTAAAAGTTGAGGTTTTTTATTTGAATTTGGAAACAAAGAGTGGTGGTTAACAAAAAGGTCATACAAAAGCAACCCAATCAAAGGCCCCGACTAGCATGAAGCAGCGGATGGGTAGTTTATATTTAAGGCAACTGTTTAAACCGTTGGATATAATGTTATGATATTGAAGGGTCCAAATTAAAGACCGATTACCCATTTGTGGCCCAAGTTTAAGTTTTGCCAAAAAGTCCCTAATGTGTATGGTGATATTTAGATTTTTTATCTTTGTTGCTTGATTGTGTCTCTGATAAGTGCAAAATATATGATAAATTCTTGTATAATTACAGCACTTATCAAGGGTAAAATGTTAGATTTATTCCCCAAATTATCTCTTTTTAGTAATAAATGCAGATTTTGTGATTATTTAATTCAAATTTGAATTTGATGCTATTTTGATAGAAAATCTCTTGATTTTGCAAATAAAAGGGAAGATTTTAAATGAAGAAACAAGATAGCATCTATTTGAAGAGAGAATCTGCAAGATAAAGTTTTAAATGGTAGCCGATCATGATAAAATCGACAATTATTTGGATAAAGATTCTGCAGATAAAATTCTAAAATCAAATTGGAGATCAAATCAACACAAGATCAAGCTACAAAGAGGGAAATAAGGAAAGCAGAGCAAAAAAAGATAAGATCAGGAAGAGATCAGTTTGAAGAAGAGGAAATCAGGAAAAGCTGGAACGGTGAACTACGCTCCACCTGCTCTTAGCGCAAGTGGAGCGCAGCAATTAAATTGCTCTTTGTTTCTTGCGCTTCATCTGCGCTGAGCGCAGGTTGAAGCGTAAGAATACGGAAACAGTTTTACAAAAAGATTTCCAACAAGATTTCTTCCAGATTTCAGATAGCTTTCCAACTTATATTTAAAGGACCTTTTGCATAGATCATAAGGAGGAGGCGGAGCAGAGCTAGAGCTGGAGAAAAGTGTGATAGTCTCTCCATTGGTTTGTAATGGCTACCATGAGTAGCTAAACTTTGTGATAGGATTAAATGTTGTCGATTCAATCCCCAGTTGTATGTGAATTCTCTTTAATAATTATGAATCTTTGTTTTTATGATATCGGTATTTTTATTCTGTGCTTAATGCTTAGCTTCTGCATTTGTGACGGAGTTATAGGTTGGTTTTATGGGTTGCATTCGGAAGGTGGTTCTATAAAATCTATAGCGAGTTTGGGGGAGCCTGTTGGAAATACAGGGAAACACTAGAAGGGGGTTGAATAGTGCATCAGCAATAAATGAACATAAGACAATTCAACAAACTTCTCATGCATTAAGGGTTCATGTAAGCATAATTATTGTAAACAGAAATAAAACATAAAGATAAACTGAAATAACTTTGACAAGACAGCATCATGAACTAGGTCGTAAGCCTTCTTAGAGCCTGCTCAAACATTTCTTGCATAGCTAGCCTTTGACTATCCAGTTCAGCTACAACTGCTTCTTTCAGCTCATTGTGACTAGCTTTGATCTATGCATGGGCAGTGAGGATCTAATCTGCTCGCTGTAGGAAAGCTTCATTCTGATTACTCAAGACATAATGTTCTTGAGAAAGAGCAACAAGTTCAGCTTCTAAGTTCTCTTCATAGAAAATCAAAGACAGATGTTTGTTGGTGAAGTGATAGTACTGAAAACCATATGGAAGATTGAGCTTTGGAGGATCTTTGACTTGGAAGAGAAACTCTGGTCATTTGAAAGGAAAACTTACTCTCATTCTGGATGGAATTCCCTGGCAGAGAAGTCAGACATAGGAAATCTCCCTCTGAAGAAGGTAGGTGTTTCCTGAGTGGTATTCTTCCCAACTTTCACCAAAGAGTCAGCATCATCCCACTGAGTTCCAGATGAACTACCTTCCTGCTCAACTAGGTTCCAGTGATAGTTCCATATAGCTTTAGACAAAGAATGATCTATGCCTTGATGTTCAGAGGTGAATTCAGACAATCCTTCCCACTCTTCATTGGTTAGGACTCTGGGTTGGCTATCTCCTCTTGTTACAACACCTTTATTTTTCCTGGGAGAAGTCTCAACAAAAGGATATCTTGATACTATCCTATCAGGTTGCACCAGGATAGTAGTGGATAGCTTGGTATGCACTCTTCTGGGTGGTTTGAAGTCTCTAAGCCCAAAAGAACTTGAGTACTTGTCAACCAACTCAGATTCAAGGCACAACATTCTCACAGCAATCCATTCTTCATATGATAAGAAGTGTTGATCCTGAGAGAAAGGACCTAGTACCCTCCACTTGTGACAAGGGTTGATTACTCCATGCCTTATCTTTTCCAGTGAATCTGAGAGACTACCTACCCCAGAACTGATAAGCCTTCTTTGCCTTGCTGCTGAAGCAGTTTCCAAAAGAAGCCTTGAAGGAGGATGGCGAGTTATGGGAGCAGCTTCCTTGAAGAACAACAGTTCTTCATAGAGATTTGGAAATCTAGGTATTCTGGGCCTTTCTTCAAGAGGAACATTATAAAATCTATGTGGCACTTCAGCTGCCCACAACATTTGCTGATCATCTTGAACTGTTAAGCTCAGATCATAAGTGGGTTCCCGTCTGAGATCTCTAGATTTCTCCTTCAGCAGTTCTGCTCTAGTCAAAGTTATATTTCCTCCAAACCAGACACTGCCTGAGTCATCGTCTGAGTTGAGTTCGGAATAACCTGATAGAGATGAAGAAGATGGTGAAGGTGGGTTTACTTCTTCTGTTGTGCTGATCACTTTGGGTGGAAGAGGGGCTTCATCCTATGAAGTAGAAACATTTCCAAAGATAACCCTAGGCCTCTTAACAGAAGCCATAGAGCCTTCATCAGCTTTCTTCTTCAGCTTGAGTTCCTCTATCTTTCTCTTCCTTTGTTCTTCAGCAACCTTATGAAATTCCAAAGCATCTTCTTGTTGGATGCTTTTGCTTCTAGTTACTCTTTGAGGAGCCTCATCAACAGGAGCCAAGAATCTTCTCCTTTTGATTTTCCTTGCTTTGGCACTGGCTCTTCTTCTCTTTAGCCTATTTTCTTGCTCTATTGTTTCATCTTCAAGTACAGCTTGCTGTGCTGCAACAGCAAGAGCATAGTCCTGTTTTTCCTGTTCATCTTTCTTTCTCCTTTCTTCTTCTTCAATTTCCTCCACAACCTTCCTGATATCAGCTTCAGGTAGACTGGTAGCAAGAGGAATAGCTTGGATTGGCTGAGTTGCATCAAAAGGTTCAACACCTAGAGATTCAGATTCAATTCTATTACTGTCCTCTTCATGTCCTCCCAAGATGAGAGTAGGCTGAGTAGCAACAGTAGAATTCTCAGTAACCTGACCCACAATCTCAGAAGTAAGTGCAGGCACACTCTGAGCAGGTTCAGATTGTCTGAGCTGAACTTCTTTTTCAGTTGAAACTTCCTTCTGAAGCACTTGTGTTCTTTTCTTCTTCACAATCTTGGTGGGAGTCTGAGTAAAGACAAACTTATCTTTGTGAGGGTCACCCTTCAGCTCATCCTCCAAAATCTCCAAAACCTCCTTAGTACTTTTCCCAGTTCTGCCAGCTTTGTCTCTGACAGCTTCTTCTAATAGAGTTTTCTCAGGAGAGGGCATCTTCACAGCAATACCCATCTTCTTAATATTCACCAGAGAGAAGAGAGCAGGACCTCTATGGTCATATAGTCTCTCAATGGGAACTTTGAACTTCAGCAGAATCTTTGTGTTAGGACCACTGGCAACACTAGAAGGGGGGTTGAATAGTGTTTTAATCTTTTTAGGCTATTTTGGAAATCTTTGATTAAATCAATCACGTAGGGTGATCAATGTGCAAAATGAATCTTAAGATCAGAGTTACTTTTAAAAACTTGCGGAACATATGAAAGATAAAGATAGAAAATCTTTCTCTTAAACTTAAGATTGTTTTGATTGAAAAGCTTCTCTAAGTATCTTCTGAAGATTATTACCAAGAGTACCTTCAGAACTGTTTCTGAAATACTTCAGATGATCAGAGATCATCTGTTTCTAACTTCTGAACTGAGCTCCTTTTGAACTCACCTCAGACAGTTATTTCAGAGGTTCTTCAACATACATTCTTTGTAATGCTTCAAATGATATAAGAGATGTTTATGTTATGTTTGTTTGAAAACTTGTTTTATTGAAATCGTTGTGTTAAGATTATTATGGAAAATACTTTTCAATCCCCAACGTAAATGTAAAGACTGTAAATAAAAGAGATTAAGGGATGAGAAAACTTAGGCACAGAATTTATCCTGGTTCACCCACCAACCCGTGAGCTACATCCAGTCGCAGAGGCAAACCACCACTGGATTTTCATTGAGTACAGTCTCTCCAGACAAACATGAGTACAGTCTCTCCAGACATACACGAGTACAGTCTCTCTAGACATCAACATCCAGGATCACACAGACCCTGAACACACTAGGTCACACCGACCTAGCAAACAAGGTCACCAAGACCTTCTCAACACCTACATGTGTCATCCAGGCCCCTTAGACCCAACACATGCCTGTGTCACACCGAGTCACCCAGACCCAGCCAAGTAGTCTTTTCTATTAAGCCTCTCGAAGCTCTAAGAGTATTCTTTCTTCCACCAAGCCTCTCCAGGCTCTCTAAGTATTCTTTCTTCCACCAAGCCTCTCCAGGCTCTCAGACACTTATCCAAGTGTAGAGTATTTTACTACTCAACTTAAGCTAGAAATTCGCTAGAACCTCTCAACTCAGATTCCTCTTGTACATAAGGATTACTGAGTACACACTCAGAATACAAACATTACAAACTAAGTACAAGGATAGACAGTGATACAAGTGTTTGAATTAAGTACAATCCCTGTCTTTTCTATGAGGAATTCATCCCCTGAGAGTAGGCTAACTAAGATATGAAATTAAGCTCCAGCCTCATTCTCCAACCATTGGTTTCCATGGGCTACATTCTCACCCGTATCATTGGAATACCAAGGTATGTTCATGGCTTCAACCTATTCTAGGTTGACTGTCATTTTGGCCAGCATAACAGCTGCATATTTGTTTACCCAAACAGTAATGACAAGCATAGCCAATGTCTCTTTTTTTATGGTTGTTCTTTTCAATTGCAACAACAACAACAACAACCACTCTTGGTTGGGCAGTAATGCCAACTTGGTTGTGTTAACAACAACAACAACAACTGGTTGGACCGACCAACATCGACCAACATCTTCAAATTCAATCTTGAGGCTATTTATATGTTCAGCTTGAATATAGCCGTTGAAGATGATTCATAATACCGTTGAGCTGATGATGATGTGGCTCATATAGCCGTTGTGTAATAGCTTCTCAAACGGTTGCTTCTCCTTAAGCGAATAGGTGTACAGACGATCCCGTTCTGACACTTGTTATGTGCTTCTTTATGAGAGATGTTTCTTGATATTAATCTGCGTATTCTCTCTCTCTCTTGATTTTCTTCTGCCTTTGCTTTCTCCTTCACCTTTCTTCTGCTTTCTTTTGGATTGTATAAATGAGGAAATATCCGTTGAAATACTATTGTTTAGAGATAACATTGAATCCTCTTTAATCCATTGTGAGACACGCTTCTGAGGGCTCTGACATGTCAGATATAGTAGAACGTAGGTGCTGCTATAAAGCTGCCACCGTTGTTGCTGCGAATGCTGCGTTGCAGAGATTTCCTCAGTGGTGTATGAAATTCAAAAGCACCAGGAAAGGTCTCTGTGTTCATTTCCATAAATATGCTTGAGAAGGAAACGTGTAGCAGAGAATGACTTTTCTCAGCAATCTTCAGAGAGCAAAAGTCTTCATAGTCTTCAGCAAGTAGTACCACGTCGGATTTCATAAGGCCTCAATACTTCAGACGGATTGAGACTTCAGACAGATTGAAACTTCAGACAGCTTCACCACTTCAGACGGGTTGATGCTTCAGACAACTTCAATACTTCAGACGGGTTGCGTCCTTCAGACAACTTCAATCCTTCAGACTGGTTGAAACTTCAGAAGGTTTCTTCCTTATGATAAGAGGATTGTAGCTTCGTTCTTCTTTGTATCTTCTTTTTCTTCTTCTTGTGTCTTCTTCTTCTTTTTCTTCTTCTTCTTCTTCTTGTATCTTCTTCTTCTTCTTCTTCTTCTTCTTCTGAGATAAAGATGTTGAATTGTATGTACTTTATTCAACCATCTTTCTTGCTTGTTGTTGTTTAGTCTTCTAACCCATTCTGGACATTGGCAGGTGTAGATGCAGTAGGTCTGCGCACACAGATCCTTTTGTTGCAGGTGCAGCAGGCGTTGCAGAAAGTCTTTGTAGTATTTCCTTATTTGTGTAAAACTTTGGTCGAGGTAGAAAAGCATGTCTAGCTTTATCTACTGAATGAGTGAACTTCATTTTATGAAGTGTGCTTTACGCTTTGTAATGTCTCCAAGAGATCATTTCTTGATTCTGACATCTTTAAATCTTCAGATACATAGACTGCTTCATATTGTCTTCATTTCTTCAATTCTTCGTAGTCTTCAATTCTTCATATAGTCTTCAAGTCTTCAACTTGGTTGTGGATTACTCTTCTTTGGATTCTGCATTTTGTTCTTCTGATCCTGATCTTTTGAATGCGATTCTGATTATCTTCTTCTTCAGATAATTATTCTGACCTGAAACACAATCAACCAACTAATACCTTTCTCAGTAGAACCTGTTTACGTAATCTTATTAAGTTCTTATACAAACTTATTTGTCCTTAATATAATCTTATTTGTTAATCATTAAAACTTAAGGATGTTAAGTCTTATAATCATGTTTAAATACTTAAACTGATTTATAGACTTCACAATCTCCCCCTTTTTAATGATGACAAATAAATTATATATTACTGACAAAATGTGTATATAAAGAAACGAGAGATAATAAACAAAATATTTAATTGTATTACTCCCCCTATCTATATTACTCCCCCTGAGACAAGCATTTGATTCTTTTAGTTATCTTCTGAAACAATTAAATCTTTTCTATACCAATTGTTGGTTAAGTCTTTTAGATATCTTTTCTATACCAATTGTTAAATTATTATTATTAATATTTTAAATACCAATTGTTAAATAGTCAATTGTTAAATCTTTATTATTCAACTGTTAAATCTTTACTGTTAATATTTTAGATACCGATTGTTGTTTTGATTGTTATTCTTACTTATTATTATGACTTTTAGTTTGTTATCTTCTAAGTTTCCTTATATTCTTTCCTATTTATGTTTCTTCCTATATGTATTTCCCTTTTTGTTACATTCTTTTTAGCATTTTGTTAGTTTATATTTCTCCCCCTTTTGTCATTGATTAAAAAGGTTTGGTGATTCTTTTTCCTCTTCATTCGTTTTTATAACTTGTTATTTATCTTTCCCTTTTTATCTTGCATTAAACAGAATAAAGTTTTAAACCGCTTGCTATAAAGACTATTAAAAAAAATTCTAACTGAAAGGAAGATTTTATTAGATTTATTAAACAGATATCAAGCTATAAAACAAGAGAATTCAACTAAAAAGAATAAATAACAACTGGTATTTATTAAGTGAAGGAAGTTAATACAATAACTCAAAAAGCAGATATACAAAAATATTTTTGAAAAACATATTTGAAGAGCTTTTCGAAAAGAGAGAAAAAAAAATTTAAAAGGAATTTTTGGAAAAATAAAATATTTTAAACAAGGACAGGAAAAGAAAGAGAAAGATGTTTTATAAAAGCAAGTATCTGAGAAACTGTTAAGGTTTGATTGTCTTAGGTTTTTACTTATTAAAGAATTATGGTTTATAATCAGATTTTAAAGGTTTTACTAAAAGACAACTTTCACAGATATTAAAGTTTTAAGATGAAGTGATGTTACCAAAGATCTGGTTGTTGTTCACTGGATGAAGAGGTGCTTTCTGACATTACTCCTTTCTTTGAAGACTTTTTCTTTTTCTGTGGTTGCTTGATGTATGCACGTCCTACTTTTGTCTTTTGCTCCAGAGAATCTTTGAACAATCATCTTAACCTTTCTTCAAGAATTCAGATAGACTTTAATGGCTTAAGTATCAGTCACCTTAGCATTCTTGACCCACAATTTCAGCAAGTCCATAGAGAACTTTCTGAACAGGTTCAGACAATGGAGATGTTATCACTTTAGCAACCATTTCAGACGATGTTGTCTTCACCTTTTCTTCTGTTGGTTTTTCTTGAGATTATCTTCAAAAACCTGTTTTTCTGAAACATACACAAACTAAAAATACCTTTCAGTAGAATCTGATATTAAGTTAATTATTAAACCAAATGTCTTAGGTTACTGATTACACTTTACCAAATTAAAAAAAAATTATCTTAAAATATAAATTTTAATTCTGTTTTTATCTTATTAAGATGGTTAATTTTAATTCTCTTATTAGGTTGATTAATTTTATCTTTTACTAAATTAATTTGTTAATTTGTTAGGAAAGAATTATGTTCATGATTTAACTAATTATGCACAGATATTAACACAAAGGAATCAAAACAGAGAGACTTCAAACAAAATAGAATTTCAATATCATTAAAAATATAAACACAAAGACAAAGAAACAAAGATTCTGAAACAGGACACAAGTATATCATTGATCATTAGATTGGTTCTCATCAGCCTTTTCCTTTTCAGCCCTAAGCTTTTGAAGCTCTTTTTCTGCAGCTCTCAATTTCTTTGCCAGCCGAGTTACTCTATCATTCACCTTCTTCAGATTATATGCACCCAATGTCATCCTTTTCCTTTTACGAGATTTCAAGTTGGTATCTTCAGTTCCTTCTTCAATGCGTGGAGCAAAAAGAGGAGGAATGACCACTTGATTCTCAGGAGCTTCTTCTCTTTCAGTAAGAGTCCGGTCTAACTCAACATATTCAGCCGGAGTGAAGAAGTCAGGAGACGGTTGGTTAAAGAGACTTTCCATAGGAAATCCCTTGTGCAATAGAATTTTCATAATCAAGGTGTTGAGAAGATAGAGGTCCTCATTTCCCATCTCATCTCTGAAACACATCTGATACAACAGTACCCATGGGAGATTGATTTTCTTCTTTGTCATCAAGAGTCCCAATACGAACCTCTCCATCATGCTTAAAGTCAAATTATTTCTTCCTCTGGGAAGAATGCAGCAGTTTAGTACAACAAGGAGGGCTCTGGGTGTGCTTAGAAGTTGAGAAGGTCTGAAAGGGGCAATCCTTCTTCTTCCAAATAGATGTTGGTCAAGAACGAATGTTCCACCATGAAGAGATTCCCATCTTTGGAAGTATTGTTCCCCGCTGTCAGGAACACCTATAATTTCAGCAATAAGTTTGGTGTCCACAGACAGTGATCCTCCCATCACCTTCGTCTCAATCTCGGTTCTGTTGGGTTCAGATATGATCTTGATGTTGTCCCAAAACTCCATTACACTTTCCTTATGCCAGGAGGAGGAAATGTTATTGAAGTATGGAGTCCATCCAACAACATTAAAATATTCAGAGATCTTGTAATCTGCCTCGTCAAATTCTGAGAGTTTTACCATCTTACATGGGATGATTCTTTCATCAAAAACTGAGGGAGCAGAGTTACTTGATGATACTGAAGTATTTGTCATGAATACTATAGGACAGTTTATCTTTCTGAGATGAGAGTACTTGAAGAACCTTGGCCTTTTAGAGAAAGAATTTGAATGAAGTGTAATTTCCATGTTGATCATCCAATCCTTTTATATAAGCAAGAGAGCGTGCTTCAGGCATTAATGAGAGACGGTTAAGTGCACTGAACCGGTGTGGGGAGTAGTGCATTGTCCCAATTGAGAGAAACCGGTTGATGATTCAATGATTCACATTGTGCCGTTTCACATTTATTAAAAAAATGATTAACACATATGACTCTTCATCGACTTAAATGAATATGCACATATATTCATACAGATAATGTTCTACTAAACATGTTCAACTGTTCAACTCATGTATGCAAACAACGAGAAGAAAATATGCAACAAATATTTACACAAAACAAATTATAAACTTCAGGCAATGTACATTAAAACACATATCATGCAATAGTTTATTTTCACACAATTATATATATAAATACACATTCAAGAATTAATTATTTCAATCAGACAGATCATGCAGCACATTTTCATACTATAAACAATTTCAATAAAACAAATCATATAATAGATAAGTAACTATACTTAAATTTAAATTTAAATTTAGATTGGAAAGGTGTCACCCGTTTGTGATCTAGAAATAGATACACTTTCCTTTTCCAGTTACGTCCTGCGCTTCAGTTCTGTGAATAATGAGTTTTGGAAAATGATTTTCCTATTCTCATTATCTTTCTTCAGAGTTGCTTCAGCTTGGTGAGATTTTCATCTTCTGAGGATCTACTCCTTCTGCATTTGTTAGATGCTCAACCCGAAGGTGAGCTCTGATACCAATTCTTAGGACCACAGGCAACACTAGAAGGGGGGGTTGAATAGTGTTTTAATCTTTTTAGGCTATTTAGGAAATCTTTGATTAAATCAATCACGTAGGGTGATCAATGTGAAAAACGAATCTTAAGATCAGAGTTACTTTTAAAAACTTGCGGAACATATGAAAGATAAAGATAGAAAATCTTTCTCTTAAACTTAAGATTGTTTTGATTGAAAAGCTTCTCTAAGTATTTTCTGAAGATTATTACCAAGAGTACCTTCAGAACTGTTTCTGAAATACTTCAGATGATCAGAGATCATCTGTTTCTAACTTCTGAACTGAGCTCCTTTTGAACTCACCTCAGACAGTTATTTCAGAGGTTCTTCAACATACATTCTTTGTAATGCTTCAAACGATATAAGAGATGTTTTATGTTATAATTGTTTGAAAACTTGTTTTATTGAAATCGTTGTGTTAAGATTATTATGGAAAATTCTTTTCAATCCCCAACGTAAATGTAAAGACTGTAAATAAAAGAGATTAAGGGATGAGAAAACTTAGGCACAGAATTTATCCTGGTTCACCCACCAACCCGTGAGGTATATCCAGTCCCAGAGGCAAACCACCACTGGATTTTCATTGAGTACAGTCTCTCCAGACAAACATGAGTACAGTCTCTCCAGACATACACAAGTACAGTCTCTCCAGACATCAACATCCAGGATCACACAGACCTTGAACACACTAGGTCACATCGACCCAGCAAACAAGGTCACCAAGACCTTCTCAACACCTACATGTGTCATCCAGTCCCCTCAGACCCAACACATGCCTGTGTCACACCGAGTCACCCAGACCCAGCCAAGTAGTCTTTTCTATTAAGCCTTTCCAAGCTCTAAGTACAAGGATAGACAGTGATACAAGTGTTTGAATTAAGTACAATCCCTGTCTTTTCTATGAGGAATTCATCCCCTGAGAGTAGACTAACTAAGATATGAAATTAAGCTCCAGCCTCATTCTCCAACCATTAGTTTCCATGGGCTACATTCTCACCCGTATCATTGGAATACCAAGGTATGTTCATGGCTTCAACCTATTCTAGGTTGACTGTCATTTTGGCCAGCATAACAGCTCCATATTTGTTTACCCAAACAGTAATGACAAGCATAGCCAATGTCTCTTTTTCTATGGTTGTTCTTTTCAATTGCAACAACAACAACAACAACCACTCTTGGTTGGGCAGTAATGCCAACTTGGTTGTGTTAACAACAACAACTGGTTGGACCGACCAACATCGACCAACATCTTCAAATTCAATCTTGAGGCTATTTATATGTTCAGCTTGAATATAGCCGTTGAAGATGATTCATAATACCGTTGAGCTGATGATGATGTGGCCTATATAGCCGTTGTGTAATAGCTTCTCAAACGGTTGCTTCTCCTTAAGCGAATAGGTGTACAGACGATCTCGTTCTGACACTTGTTATGTGCTTCTTTATGAGAGATGTTTCTTGATATTAATCTACGTATTCTCTCTCTCTCTTGATTTTCTTCTGCCTTTGCTTTCTCCTTCACCTTTCTTCTGCTTTCTTTTGGATTGTATAAATGAGGAAATATCCGTTGAAATACTATTGTTTAGAGATAGCATTGAATCCTCTTTAATCCATTGTGAGACACGCTTCTGAGGCCTCTGACATGTCTGACATAGTACAACGTAGGTGCTGCTATAAAGCTGCCACAGTTGTTGCTGCGAATGCTGCGTTGCAGAGATTTCCTCAGTGGTGTATGAAATTCAAAAGCACCAGGAAAGGTCTCTATGTTCATTTCCATAAATATGCTTGAGAAGGAAACATGTAGCAGAGAATGACTTTTCTCAGCAATCTTCAGAGAGCAAAAGTCTTCATAGTCTTCAGCAAGTAGTACCACGTTGGATTTCAGAAGGCCTCAATACTTCAGACGGATTGAGACTTCAGACAGATTGAAACTTCAGACAGCTTCACCACTTCAGACGGGTTGATGCTTCAGACAACTTCAATACTTCAGACGGGTTGCGTCCTTCAGAAAACTTCAATCCTTCAGACTGGTTGAAACTTCAGAAGGTTTCTTCCTTATGATAAGAGGATTGTAGCTACGTTCTTCTTTGTATCTTCTTCTTCTTCTTCTTCTTGTGTCTTCTTCTTATTTTTTCTTCTTCTTCTTCTTGCATCTTCTTCTTCTTCTTCTTGTGTCTTCTTCTTCTTTTTTCTTCTTCTTCTTCTTGTATCTTCTTCTTCTTCTTCTTCTTCTGAGATAAAGATGTTGAATTGTATGTACTTTATTCAACCATCTTTCTTGCTTGCTTTTGTTTAGTCTTCTAACCCATTCTGGACATTGGCAGGTGTAGATGCAGTAGGTCTGCGCACACAGATCCTTTTGTTGCAGGTGCAACAGGCATTGCAGAAAGTCTTTGCAGTATTTCCTTATTTGTGTAAGACTTTGATCGAGGTAGAAAAACATGTCTAGCTTTATCTACTGAATGAGTGAACTTCATTTGATGAAGTGTGCTTTACGCTTTGTAATGTCTCCAAGAGATCATTTCTTGATTCTAACATCTTCAAATCTTCAGATACATAGACTGCTTCATATTGTCTTCATTTCTTCAATTCTTCGTAGTCTTCAATTCTTCATATAGTCTTCAAGTCTTCAACTTGGTTGTGGATTACTCTTCTTTGGATTCTGCATTTTGTTCTTCTGATCCTGATCTTCTGAATGCGATTCTGATTATCTTCTTCTTCAGATAATTATTTTGACCTGAAACACAATCAACAAACTAATACCTTTCTCAGTAGAACCTGTTTACGTAATCTTATTAAGTTCTTATACAAACTTAATTGTCCTTAATATAATCTTATTTGTTAATCATTAAAACTTAAGGATGCTAAGTCTTATAATCATGTTTAAATACTTAAACTGATTTATAGACTTCACACTTTGTTATGAGAGTGTTGTGGGTGTAACTTGCAGCTGAATCATTCACCCTCTTCAGCATGTTGTAGAGAATGATCCTGGGTAGGTTCAGAGGCTTCTTCTCCAAAAGATTGATCACACAGAACCTCTCTAGCTCAGAGACATGGTTCTTGCTTCCATGCTTGGGCAAAATGCAACAACCCAATATGGCATGAAGAATCCTTGCCTTAGGATGCATGAGGGAGCTTTTCAAGTCACTGGGGTCTTCAATCCCGTACAGCTTCTTTGTAAACTTCTTGTTTCCACCATTCTGGGATAAACATCTCTCCAACATTAGGAACACCAGTTACAGCACAAATGGTGTCAGCATCAACAATGATCTTCACACCCATCACAGTAGTTTTCAGCCCTTGATACTTGTCGTCTCGAGAAGAAATGTCTTCAGCATTCTTCCAAAAGTCCACCACACTCTGCTCATGCCATCCACAATCAATGGCAGAAAAGAAGTTGGTCCATCCACAAGCTTCGAAAATCTCTGAGAGATAAATGCCACCAACTTGGAGTTCATCACGGTTTACAGTTTTGGAAGGAAGAACTTGACCACCAGCAGATTTCTTGGACGCCATTGATGAGAGCTTGATTGAGCACGAAGAACACAGAGAGTCACAGGGAACTTAGGGCACAAGAAAAGCAATAGTTTTTAGAAGAGAGAATGAAAGCAGTAGCTTGTAACTGTAGCCAACACGTCCTTTAAATAGTCGTCACAGCAATAATGATGATAGTTGCTGCCTTGGAGAACATGCAATCATGCTGAGAGCAGTTACTCAGAGAAGGAGACCAAACGTTTCAGCTTGCCACATCATCAGACTCAGTTACTTCAGATGCATATGTTTATTCAGATAAAGATGCATGTTCAGACGCAAGCATTCACATTTCAGACAAAGCCAAGATATTCAGATTATTTCTTATGAACTTAAATCTATCTTCAGTCAGAGGCTTTGTGAATATATCTGCCCATTGATGTTCAGTATCAATGAACTTTATATCAAAGACTCCTTTCTGAACATAGCCTCTAATGAAATGATGCTTGATTTCTATATGCTTTGCCCTAGAATGTTGAATGGGATTCTTAGATAAGTTAATTGCACTAGTATTATCACACATTACAGGAATAGAATGAACATCAATGTTAAAATCTTCTAACTGATATTTTACCCATAGCAGTTGTGAACAACAACTGACTGCAACAATATATTCAGCTTCAGTTGTAGATAGAGCAATGGTGCTTTGCCTTTCGCTGGACCAGCTGATCATGTTGTCACCAATGAAATGGCAACCTCCACTTGCTGATTTTCTTTCAAGTCTATCTCCAGCAAAATCAGCATCATAGAATCCCACTAACCTGCAATCCTTACTTCTCTTATAGCAAAGACCAAGATTAGTAGTATACCATTTAAATATCTAAAAATTCTCTTTACAGCTTTGTAATGAGTTATTCTTTGATCAGATTGAAACCTAGCACAGAGACAAACACTGAAAATTATGCCAGGTCTGCTTGCAGTTAGATACAATAATGAGCCAATCATTCCTCTATACAAAGTCTGATTCACTGGTTTTTCCCCTTCATCTTTGTTCAACACAATAGAAGGATGCATAGGAGTTGTCATGGGCTTGCAATCACTCATGTTGAACTTCTTAAGCATTTCTTTTGTATATTTTTCCTGATGGATCCATATACAATCATATTGTTGCTTTATCTGAAGTCCTAGGAAGAACTTAAGTTCCCCCATCATGCTCATTTAAACTCAGATTGCATAAGCTCAGAAAATTCATTGCATGATGAAGAATCAGTAGAACCAAATATAATGTCATCCACATATATCTGAACAAGAATGAAATCTTTGTTAGACATTTTTTCTGAAAAGAGTTGTATCTACTTTTCCTCTTTGAAAACCATTTTTGATCAAAAAGTTGCTCAATCTATCATACCAAGCTCTTGGAGCTTGTTTCAGACCATAAAGAGCCTTTTTCAGTTTAAAAACATGTTCTGGAAAAGTAGTATCTTCAAAACCAGGTGGTTGTCTAACATAGACCTCTTCCTCAATAAATTCATTGAGAAAGGCACTCTTTACATCCATCTGATATAATGTGATGCCATTATTTACTGCATAAGAGAGTATAATCCTGATGGCTTCAAGCCTAGCTACAGGAGAAAAAGTTTCAGTGAAGTCAATACCTTCTTGCTGATTGTAGCCTTAAGCAATAAGCCTGGCCTTGTTTCTGATCACTTTCCCTTATTCTGACAGCTTGTTTCTAAACACCCATTTGGTTCCTATAGTTTTCCCATGGGGTTTAGGTACAAGTGTCCAGACATCACTCCTAGCAAATTGGTTCATCTCTTCTTGCATGGCTAGGATCCACCCTTCATCATGCAGAGCTTCCTCAATATTTTTAGGTTCAATCTCAAATAGGAGTGCAAGATTATTCAAGCTTCTGAACCTTGATCTTGTTCTTACTCCTTCTGAAGTGTCACCTATTATTTGCTCTCTTGGACGATGAGTTATGTATCTCCAATCATGACTATGAGGGAATACACACTCTGTCTGAGACTCAACAATGTTGGTCTGAGAAGGTCCAGCTTCAGAAACAGGTTAAGTCTTTTGCTCAGCAGGTCCTTCAGATGATTCTTCATATTTTACTTCTGGATTTATCTGCATACCTGCAAAATCCTCTTCAAGATATGATAGTTCCCTATCAGTCTCTTTAAAATCATTGAATCTTACATGGATAGATTCTTCAACTGCTAAAGTTCTTGAGTTATATACTCTGTAAGCTTTAGATGTTTCAGAGTATCCAATAAAGAAACCTTTATCAGACTTAGCATCAAACTTTCCTAAATCATCTTTAGTGTTGAGTATGAAACACTCACATCCAAAGATATGGAAGTAGGATATGTTGGGTTTTCTTCCTTTCCACAGTTCATATGGAGTCCTTTTGAGAATTGGTCTTACCAAAATTCTGTTTTGAATGTAACAGGATGTGTGAACAACTTCTGCCCAAAAGGATCTTGCTTGAAATGAGCATGGTTCTACCTATCTCTTTCAAGCTTCTGTTCTTTCTCTCAACAACCCCATTTTGCCGAGGTGTTCTAGCCATAGAGAAATTGTGTGAGATCCCATTCTCATCACAGAACAGTCTGAAGCTTGAGTTTTCAAATTATCCACCATGATCACTTCTGATAGCAGATATGCAGATTCCTTTTTCATTCTGCACCTTCTTACAGAATTTTGTGAAATTCTCAAAGGTTTCCTCCTTGCTTCTTAGGAATATAACCCATGTGGATCTTGTATAGTCATCAACAATGACCAATCCATATTTCTTTTTGCTAAGACTCTCTGTTCTAGTAGGACCAAACAAATCCATGTGAAGTAGTTCTAAAGGTCTGCTAGTTGAAACAACATTCTTACTCTTAAAAGAGTTTCTAGTTTGTTTCCCTTTCAGACAATTTTCTCATAAAATATCAGATTTGAATGAAAGCTTGGGTAAACCTTTAACCAGATTGTGTTTGGTTAGCTTTGAGATCAATCTCAAGCTGGCATGCCCAAGTTTCTGATGCCAAATCTGTTTTTCATCTTCAATTGAAACAAAGCACTTCACATTTTGACTTGCAAGTTCCTCTAGATCAATCTTGTACACATTATTGTGTCTCTTAGCAGAAAAGAGGATATGATCTGAAGCATCTTTGACTATGCAACCTTCTTTAGTGAAAGATACAACATATCCACTGTCACATAATTGACTTATGCTCAGAAGATTGTGTCGCAATCCTTCCACTAGAAGTACATTCTTAATCAAGGAAAGAGGAGTCATACCTACTGTCCCAATACCAGTGATCTTCCCTTGTTGATTTCCACCAAAGGTGACCACTCCACCTGCCTTGGGTCTAAGGCTTTGGAACAAACACCTTTTCTCCCGTCATATGCCGCGAGCACCCACTGTCCAGGTACCATTTGTGGTGTTTCTTTTGTCATGTTAAACACATCTGCAACAGGAACAATTAAACTCTTAGATACCCATATTTTCTTAGGTCCTCTCTTATTAGTTTTAGGTCTTATTTTCCCTCTGTGTCTACACTGGGACTCCACATGTCCAGGTTTGCCATAGTTGGAACACCCATTACCTTTCTTGGGTCCTTTATTAGGTACTTTAAAATTGAAGGATTCAGAAGAAGATGTGTCTGAATAACCTAAACCACTTCTGTCTAAGGAATGCCTTTGAGAGCCCAATAATCTGTTCAGATTATCAGTTCCTTTGACAAATCTGGCTAGATCCAGAGTTAATTCTCTAATATTGTTTTTGAGCTTTTTATTCTCTTTTGCAAGATTATCAGAATTACTAGGATCTTGCTGAAGTAGCCTTTCTTTGAGAGCAAGGTTTTCTTTTTGTAAATTTTCATTTTCTAAAGCAGCTTGAGTAAAAGCTCTTGACAGTTCCTTGAACTCATTGAATAGCTCTCTGCTACTTTCAACAAGGTCATCATGCTGATCTTGTAGGGTTTGAGGGATTACCTCAGAGTCTGAACTGTCTGAAGTTGGTAGGCTTGCCATCAGACAGCGATTAGCTTCTTCTGAAGTGTCCTCCTCTTCTTCTGAAGTGGAATCATCCAAATCTTCCCATGTTGCCATTAATCCTTTCTTTTTCTTGAAGAACTTTTTCTTCTGAAAGGTTGGTTTTCTCAACTTGGGGCAATCAACCTTTATATGACCTGGCTGTTTGCATTCAACACAGGTAATTTTGTCAGTGTTAAAGGATTCTTTACCTGACTTACCTTGTTTGAAATTTGAAGGTTGAGATCTTTTGAATCTCCCTTTTCTTTGCAACATTTTCTTAATCTTCTTGCTGAGAAGAGCAAGATCTTCATCTTCTGAACAACCTTCAGATTCAGTATCACCATATGAAGTGTCCTCTTCTTGCATAGCTTTCATGTTACCATGCCTAAGCTGTCTGGCCTTGGAGTTCAATGTGAAGTCTATAAATCAGTTTAAGTATTTAAACATGACTATTAGACTTAACTTCCTTAAGTTTTAATGATTAAAAATAAGATTATATTAAGGACAAATAAGTTTGTATAAGAACTTAATAAGATTACGTAAACAGGTTCTACTGAGAAAGGTATTAGTTTGTTGATTGTGTTTCAGGTCAAAATAATTATCTGAAGAAGAAGATAATCAGAATCGCATTCAGAAGATCAGGATCAGAAGAACAAAATGCAGAATCCAAAGAAAAGTAATCTACAACCAAGTTGAAGACTTGAAGACTATATGAAGAATTGAAGACTACGAAGAATTGAAGAAATGAAGACAATATGAAGCAGTCTATGTATCTGAAGATTTGAAGATGTCAAAATCAAGAAATGATCTCTTGGAGACATTACAAAGCGTAAAGAACACTTCATCAAATAAAGCTCACTCATTCAGTAGATAAAGCTAGACATGTTTTTCTACCTCGATCAAAGTCTTACACAAATAAGGAAAAACTGCAAAGACTTTTTGCAACGCCTATTGCACCTGCAACAAAAGGATCTATGTGCACAGACCTACTGCATCTACACCTGCCATTGTCCAGAATGGGTTAGAAGACTAAACAAAAGCCAGCAAGAAAGATGGTTGAATAAAGTACACACAATTCAACATCTTTATCTTAGAAGAAGAAGAAGAAGAAGAAGAAGAAGAAGAAGAAGAAGAAGAAGAAGAAGAAGAAAAAGAAGAAGAAGAAAAAGAAGATACAAGAAGAAGAAGAAGAAGAAGATACAAAGAAGAACGAAGCTACAATCCTCTTATCATAAGGAAGAAACCTTCTGAAGTTTCAACCAGTCTGAAAGATTGAAGTTGTCTGAAGGACGCAACCCGTCTGAAGTATTGAAGCTGTCTGAAGCATCAACCCGTCTGAAGTGGTGAAGAGTTCTGAAGTTTCAATCTGTCTGAAGTATCAATCCGTCTGAAGTATTGAGGCCTTCTGAAAACCGA
Source organism: Sesbania bispinosa (assembly GCA_026901365.1). Taxonomy (NCBI): domain Eukaryota; kingdom Viridiplantae; phylum Streptophyta; class Magnoliopsida; order Fabales; family Fabaceae; genus Sesbania; species Sesbania bispinosa. The sequence continues at coordinate 115,545 of QLOH01000980.1, forward strand.
CGTGGCACTACTTGCTGAAGACTATGAAGACTTTTGCTCTCTGAAGATTGCTGAGAAACGTCATTCTCTGCTACACGTTTCCTTCTCAAACATATTTATAGAAATGAACACAGAGACCTTTCCTGGTGCTTTTGAATTTCATACACCACTGAGGAAATCTCTGCAACAACAACAGTGGCAGCTTTATAGCAGCACCTACGTTGTACTATGTCAGACATGCCAGAGCCCTCAAAAGCGTGTCTCACAATGGATTAATAAGGATTCAATGCTATCTCTAAACGATAGTATTTCAACGGATATTTCCTTGATACAATCCAAAAGAAAGCAGAAGAAAGTTGAAGGAGAAAGCAAAAGCAGAAGAAATTCAAGAGAGAGAATACACAGAATAATATCAAGAAACATCTCTCATGAAGAAGCATATAACAAGTGTCAGAACGGGATCGTCTGTACACATATTCGCTTAAGGAGAAGCAACCGTTTGAGAAGCTATTACACAACGGCTATATGAGCTACATCATCATCAGCTCAACGGTATTATGAATCATCTTCAACGGCTATATTCAAGAAGAACATATAAATAGCCTCAAGATTGAATTTGAAGATGCCGACTGGGAAAAAGGCTGGTCATGGTTGATTTTCAAGATGGTTCTTGAAATCAATCAGGATGAGTGAAGTTAACTAGGCTGAGTGCCAAATGGTTAACAAGAGTTGACTCGAGCTAAAGTGGATCATCAATATGTCAACAAGAATTGATCAGAGTGGATCAAGTTGATCTCTGCTGAATCAATCAGGCTACTGACTAGCTGGTCAGTTAGTCATGTTGTTCAGTTGATCTGTTTGATCAATTAAGTTGGTTGTTGGTCAGAAGACAACCATGCTGAGCAAATGATTATCAAACTGGGTACGGTTTGAAGCTTTGAAGATACCTTGGTATTCCAATGATACGGGTGAGAATGTAACCCATGGAAACCAATGGTTGGAGAATAAGGTTGGAGCTTAATTTCATATCTTAGTTAGCCTACTCTCAGAGGATGTATTCCTCATAGAAAAGACAGGGATTGTACTTAATTCAAACCCTTGTATCACTGTCTATCCTTGTATTTAGTTTGTAATGACTGTATCCTGAGTATGTACTCAGTAATCTCTATGTACAAGAAGAATATGAGTTGAGAGGTTCTAGCGAACATCTAACTTAGATTGAGTAGTAATACTCTACACTTTATGTGTCTGAGAGCCTGGAGAGGCTTGGTGGAAGAAAGAATACTTCTGAGCCTGGAGAGGCTTGGTGAAAGAAAGAATACTTGTGAGCCTGGAGAGGCTTGGTAGAAGAAAGAATACTTCTGAGCCTGGAGAGGCTTGGTGAAAGAAAGAATACTTGTGGGCCTGAAGAGGCTGTGAAGAATACTTGTATCTGTGGTTTCAGATAGTGAAAATCCAGTGGTGGTTTGCCACTGGGACTGGATGTAACTCACAGTGATGTGGGTGAACCAGGATAAATGTTGTGTCTCAGTTTTCCTTCCCTTAATCTCTTTTATTTTCAGTTCAGCATTTACATTGGGGATTGAAAAGAATTTTCATAATCACCATATCATCACAATTTCAATCAAACAAGTTTTCAAAGATAATTAAAACTCGAATCTTTCTCATATCATTTGAAATATTATAGAGAATGTATCTTGAAGAAGTTCTGAAATAGGTGTCTGAAGTGAGTCTCTAAATAACTCAGTTCAGAACCAGAATTAAACTCCAGACGATCTTCAGTCTGATGAAGTATTTTAGAAACCATTCTAAAAGATACTCCTTGTAATAATCTTCATAAGATACTTTGAGAAACTTTCATTTAAAACAATCTTAAGACCGTTTTGAAAGATTATCAATCTTATCATTCTTATTTCCGCATGTTTCATTTAAACTCTGATCTTAAGATTGGCCCTTGAACGTTGTTCTTTTTAAATGATATTTTAAATCAAAGATTTCCAAAATTATTCAATAAAGTTTTAAAACACTATTCAACCCCCCCTTCTAGTGTTTCCTGTGGTTTTAACAATTGGTATCAGAGCTCACCTTCGGATTGAGCATCTAACAAATGCAGAAGGAGTAGATCCTCAGAAGACGGAAATCTCACCAAGCTGAAGCAACTCTGAAGAATGATAATAAGAATAGGAAAATCATTTTCCAATACTTATTATTCATAAGGCTAAAGCACAGGACATAACTGGAAAAGGAAAGTGTATCTATCTCTAGATCACAAACTGGTAACACCTTTCCTATCTAAACTTAAAACTTTAAATTTAAGTATAGTTACTTATCTGTTGCATGATTTGTTTTATTGAAATTGTTTATAGTACGTGTTGCACGATCAATCTGTTTGAAATCATTAATTCTTAAATATGTTTTTATATATATATAATTGTGTGAAAATAAACTATCGCATGCTATGTGTTTTAATCAGTTTTGTGTATATACTAGTGGAATGTCTTCAATATCTGATTAAAGTTGAATGGTCATGCATATTTATAGATTATTTTCTGTATCATATGTATGAATATATGTGTACGTTCATTTAAGAAAATGAAGAGTCATGTGTGTTTAATTATTAAATGCGAAACGACGCAATGTGAATCATTGAATCATCAACCGGTTTCTCAATCGGCACGATGCACTACTTCCCACACCGGTTTAGTGCACGTAACCACCTTTCATTACTGCCTGAAACATGCTCTCTTGCTTATATAAAAGGATTGGATGATCAACATGGAAATTACACTCCATTCAAATCCTTTCTCTAAAAAGCCAAAGCATTCTCATCTCGGAAAGATCAATTGTTTCATAGTACTCATGGCAAATACTTCAGTATTATCAAGTAACCTTGCTCTCTCAGTTTTTAATGAGAGAATCATCTCGTGTAGGATGGTAAACCTCTCGAAATTTGATGAGGCAGATTACAAGATTTCTGAGTATTTTGATGCTGTTGGATGGACTCCATACTTTAACATTTCCTCCTCCTGGCATAAGGAAAGTGTAATGGACTTTTGGGACAATATCAAGATCATATATGAACCCAACAGAACTGGGATTGAAACGAAGGTAATGGGAAGATCACTGTTTGTGGACACCAAACTTATTGCTAAAGTTATAGGTGTTCCTGACAGAGGGGAACAATACTTCCAAAGATAGGAATCGTTACATGGTGGAACATCTGTTCTTGACCAACATCTTTTTGGAGGAAGAAGATTTACCCCTCTCAGACCTTCTCAACTTCTGAGCATACCCAAAGTCCTCCTTGCTATACTAAACTGTTGTATTCTCCCTAGGGGAAGAAACAATTTGGTTATAAGCATGATGTAGAGGTTTGTACTGGGACTCTTGCTGTCAAAGAAGAAAATAAATCTCCCATGGGTGTTGTTGTATCAGATGATGTTCAGAGATGAGATGGGAAATGAGAATCTCTATCTTCCCAATACCTTAATCATGAAGATTTTGTTGCACAAAGGATTTCCTATGGAAAGTCTCTTCGATCAACTGTCTCCTGACTTCTTCACTCCGGCTGCCTACGCTGAGTTAGACCGGATTCTAATAGAAAGAGAAGAAACTCCTGAGAATCAAGTAAACATTCATCCTCTCTTTGCTCCACGCACTGAAGAAGGAACTAAAGACACCCACTTGAAGTCTCATAAAAGGAAAGGAATGATGTCTGGTGCATACAATGTAAAGAGGAGAACTGATAAGGTAGATAGGCTTGCAAAGAGATTAAAAGCTGCAAAGAGAGAGCTCCAAAAGCTTAAGGCTGAAATGAAGAATAGTAAAGCCAGTAGAAATGAGAAAAACCCTGTTGATGACCAATGATACACTTATATTCTGTTTCTTGAATCTCTGTATTTATGTCTTTATGCTTTGAGCACATTTTGTCTTCTATTTGTTTTGATTGTTTGTTTTGGGTCTATATATTTTTCTTTTCAATTTTAATATTTTGATTGTTTTCTATGTGTTTGAATTGTTTATATGTGTTTCCATTTGTGCATATTTAAGTCTATCAATCACCCCATTCTTAATTAATTAACAATTGTATTAAAATTGTGTGATTATTTACACTGTACATGAATCTTATAACTTAAAATTTGTTCCCTTAAATAATTCAACTAAAAGATAAATTAAATGAACTCAACTAAAATCTAAAATCTAAAATAATTTCTTAAATTGGTAAAATATAATCAGGAATTTAAGACAATTGGTTTAATGATTAACTTAAACATCAGTTGCTACTGAAAGGTATTTTTAGTTTGTGTTTGTCTCAGAAAAACAGGTTTTTAAAGACAAATCTCAAGAAAACCAATAGAAGATAAGGTGAAGACGACATCGTCTGAAATGGTTGCTAAAGTGATAACATCCCCATTGTCTGAACCTGTTCAGAAAAGTTCAAAATGAACTCACTGAAATTGTGGGTCAAGAATGCTAAGGTGACTGATACTTAAGCCATTAAAGTCTATCTCAATCCTTGAGAAAAGGTTAAGATGATTGTTCAAAGATTCTCTGAAGCGCAAAAGACAAAAGACAAAAGTGGAACGTGCAGACATCAGTCCACTTTAGATGAGGAAAAAGTCTTCAAAGAAAGGAGCAATGTCAGAGAAGCACCTCTTCATCCAGAAAACAATAAACAGATCTTCGGTAACATCACTTCATCTTAAAACTTTAATATCTGTGAAAGTTGTTTCTAGTGAAACCTTTAAAATCTGATAATAAAACTTAATTTTCCCTAATAAGTAAAAATCTAAGACAATCTCACCTTAACAATCTCTCAGATACTTGATTTTATAAATTCCAATTCTTTTTTAAAAGTTTTATCTTCTTTCTTTTCGAAAAGTATTTCAAATATGTTTTACAAAAACTGTTCTTATATATATCTGCCGTTTCTGATTTTTTTTTTAACGATTTCCAAAACTTACTCTATCTATGCTAATGACTCTCTTTTCTATGGTACTTCATCCATGACCAATCAATGATGTACGTTTTGAGACTCCCAAAGTCTGAAACCGTCATCATCAAAGCTATCTGAGCCTATGGACTTCCCGTAAACAACAATCCAATGGATTCATTTTCCTCACTTCTCTATTTTACCCTTGCTTCAAGTCCTATAAATTCACAAGAGCTCTTTACACAAACTCACATCCTCAAAGCTTTTCCATAGCTCTGTCTAAAGGATCTGAGTGTGTTGCTCTCTGAAGGACAATAAAGAAGCAAAGGAAAATAAAAGAGGGATCTCTGGAACATGTTGGAGCAAAGATCAAATCATCTTGGATGATAATGTTTGGAATGAAAAGTAAGGAAAAGGTTTCTTCGGAAAACCCATTTCTCTTTACTTGGACCATGGTGATCTTGTTACATCCTCAGGGAATTGGAAGACCACTGGGAGATCCCAGAAAAGCAAATCTAATGAAGGGAATCACTTCTAAAGTGGTCCTGATGTTAGTGGTTGCTGCTGATGGTCACACCACTATCCTAAATGATGTACCTCCCTTGTGTCTGGTGTCACAAGGAAAATGCGTGCTGAACGCACGGTTGACAAGGGGGATCCAGGCTTAAGCAACACCACTGAGGCTTTTTCAGTCGACGAAGTGGTGATAGCTTTGAAAGAGATGAAGTCTCATGAGGCTGTGCCTCAGGCCTTCATAGGGAAAAGAAGGGAAGCATAGTCTGTTGCATTCTGCTTTTGGAATGTAACTTGTTTTCTATTTAATGTAATTTTCCCTTTCTTTTTCTTTCTTTTTCAAAGATTTTTTCTGCTTTAGGCTTTAGGGTTTAGGCTTTAGGATTTCATTTTCTTTTGTGTTTTGTTTCTTTTCAAACCTGTATCTAAGCAATTGTAACATTTTAATCTAATAAAATCTTCTTTTTGGTTAGTATATTTTCGGTTTATAACAGTCTATATAACAAGTAGTTTAAAATGTTTATTCTGATTGTGCAAGATAAAAAGGGGAAGAAATATAACAAGCTATTAAAAGAGGAAGAAAACTAATCACTAAACCTTTTTAATCAATGACAAAAGGGGGAGAAATATTTACCAACAAAATGCTAAAAAGAAGGCAACTCTAAAAAGAAGGCAACTAAACGGGAAATATACAAAATGCTAAAAAGGCAACTAAAAGGGAAATATATAGGAAAATATAAAATAAGTAAGAATAACAATAAGTCTTAACAATAGGTATCTAAAATATTAACAGTAAACATTTAACAGTTTAGGTAATAAAGATTTAACAGTTGGTATCTAAAAGACTTAACTAACAATTGGTATAGAAAAGATTTAATTGTTTCAGAAGATAACTAAAAGAATCAAATGCTTGTCTTAGGGGGAGTAATATAGATAGGGGGAGTAATACAATTAAAAATTTTGTTTATTATCTCTCGTTTCTTTTTAAAAATTTTGTCAGTAATATATAATTTGTTTGTCATCATTAAAAAGGGGGAGATTGTGAAGTTTATAAATCAGTTTAAGTATTTAAACATGACTATAAGACTTAACATCCTTAAGTTTTAATGATTAACAAATAAGATTATATTAAGGACAAATAAGTTTGTATAAGAACTTAATAAGAGTACGTAAACAGGTTCTACTCAGAAAGGTATTAGTTTGTTGATTGTGTTTCAGGTCAGAATAATTATCTGAAGAAGAAGATAATCAGAATCGCATTCAGAAGATCAGGATCAGAAGAACAAAATGCAGAATCCAAAGAAGAGTAATCTACAACCAAGTTGAAGACTTGAAGACTATATGAAGAATTGAAGACTACGAAGAATTGAAGAAATGAAGACAATATGAAGCAGTCTATATATCTGAAGATTTGAAGATGTCAGAATCAAGAAATGATCTCTTGGAGACATTACAAAGCGTAAAGCACACTTCATCAAATAAAGCTCACTCATTCAGTAGATAAAGCTAGACATGCTTTTCTACCTCGATCAAAGTCTTATACAAATAAGGAAAAACTGCAAAGACTTTCTGCAACGCCTGCTGCACCTACAACAAAAGGATTTGTGTGCGCAGACCTACTGCATCTACACCTGCCATTGTCCAAAATGGGTTAGAAGACTAAAAAAAAGCAAGCAACAAAGATGGTTGAATAAAGTACACATAATTCAACATCTTTATCTCAGAAGAAGAAGAAGAAGAAGAAGATACAAGAAGAAGAAGAAGAAGAAGATACAAAGAAGAATGAAGCTACAATCCTCTTATCATAAGGAAGAAACCTTCTGAAGTTTCAACCAGTCTGAAGGATTGAAGTTGTCTGAAGGACGCAACCCGTCTGAAGTATTGAAGCTGTCTGAAGCATCAACCCGTCTGAAGTGGTGAAGCTGTCTGAAGTTTCAATCTGTCTGAAGTCTCAATCCGTCTGAAGTATTGAGGCCTTCTGAAAACCGACGTTGAACTACTTGCTGAAGACTATGAAGACTTTTGCTCTCTGAAGATTGCTGAGAAAAGTCATTCTCTGCTACACATTTCCTTCTCAAACATATTTATGGAAATGAACACAGAGACCTTTCCCGGTGCTTTTGAATTTCATACACCACTGAGGAAATCTATGCAATGCAGCATTCGCAGCAACAACGGTGGCAGCTTTATAGCAGCACCTACGTTGTACTATGTCAGACATGCCAGAGCCCTCAGAAGCGTGTCTCACAATGGATTAAAAAGGATTCAATGCTATCTCTAAACGATAGTATTTCAACAGATATTTCCTTGATACAATCCAAAAGAAAGCAGAAGAAAGCTGAAGGAGAAAGCAAAAGCAGAAGAAATTCAAGAGAGAGAATACGCAGAATAATATCAAGAAACATCTCTCATGAAGAAGCATATAACAAGTGTCAGAACGAGATCGTCTGTACACATATTCGCTTAAGGAGAAGCAACCGTTTGAGAAGCTATTACACAACGGCTATATGAGCCACATCATCATCAGCTCAACGGTATTATGAATCATCTTCAACGGCTATATTCAAGAAGAACATATAAATAGCCTCAAGATTGAATTTGAAGATGCCGGCTGGGAAAAAGGCTGGTCATGGTTGATTTTCAAGATGGTTCTTGAAATCAATCAGGATGAGTGAAGTTAACTAGGCTGAGTGCCAAATGGTTAACAAGAGTTGACTCGAGCTAAAGTGGATCATCAATATGTCAACAAGAATTGATCAGAGTGGATGAAGTTGATCTCTGCTGAATCAATCAGGCTACTGACTAGCTGATCAGTTAGTCATGTTGTTCAGTTGATCTGTTTGATCAATTAAGTTGGTTGTTGGTCAGAAGACAACCATGCTGAGCAAATGATTATCAAACTGGGTACGGTTTGAAGCTTTGAAGATACCTTGGTATTCCAATGATACGGGTGAGAATGTAACCCATGGAAGCCAATGGTTGGAGAATAAGGCCGGAGCTTAATTTCATATCTTAGTTAGCCTACTCTCAGAGGATGTATTCCTCATAGAAAAGACAGGGATTGTACTTAATTCAAACACTTGTATCACTGTCTATCCTTGTATTTAGTTTGTAATGACTGTATCCTGAGTATGTACTCAGTAATCTCTATGTACAAGAAGAATCTGAGTTGAGAGGTTCTAGCGAACATCTAACTTAGATTGAGTAGTAATACTTTACACTTTATGTGTCTGAGAGCCTGGAGAGGCTTGGTGGAAGAAAGAATACTTCTGAGCCTGGAGAGGCTTGGTGAAAGAAAGAATACTTGTGAGCCTGGAGAGGCTTGGTAAAAGAAAGAATACTTCTGAGCCTGGAGAGGCTTGGTGAAAGAAAGAATACTTCTGAGCCTGGAGAGGCTTGGTGAAAGGAAGAATACTTGTGGGCCTGAAGAGGTTGTGAAGAATACTTGTATCTGTGGTTTCGGATAGTGAAAATCCAGTGGTGGTTTGCCACTGGGACTGGATGTAACTCACGATGATGTGGGTGAACCAGGATAAATGTTGTGTCTCAGTTTTCCTTCCCTTAATCTCTTTTATTTTCAGTTCAGCATTTACAATGGGGATTGAAAAGAATTTTCATAATCACCATATCATCACAATTTCAATCAAACAAGTTTTCAAAGATAATTAAAACTCGAATCTCTCTCATATCATTTGAAATATTACAGAGAATGTATCTTGAAGAAGTTCTGAAATAGGTGTCTAAAGTGAGTCTCTAAATAACTCAGTTCAGAACCAGAATTAAACTCCAGACGATCTTCAGTCTGATGAAGTATTTTAGAAACCATTCTAAAAGATACTCCTTGTAATAATCTTCATAAGATACTTTGAGAAACTTTCATTTAAAACAATCTTAAGACCGTTTTGAAAGATTATCAATCTTATCATTCTTATTTCCGCATGTTTCATTTAAACTCTGATCTTAAGATTGGCCCTTGAACGTTGTTCTTTTTAAATGATATTTTAAATCAAAGATTTCCAAAATTATTCAATAAAGTTTTAAAACACTATTCAACCCCCCTTCTAGTGTTTCCTGTGGTTTTAACATTCAATGCCAATGATTTCTTCTTGGTGTCATCTTCCCCAAGTTCTAACTCATGGACTTTGAGAGAACCCAGCAGTTCCTCCATTCTAAGAGAATTTAAATCTTTGGCTTCTTGAATGGTAGTGATCTTGGGTCTCCAGGACTTTGGTAAGCTTCTTAGAATCTTTCGATTGTTGTCTCCAAATTCAAAGGTTCTTCCCGATGACCTGAGTCCATTAGTTATCGTCTGAAACCTCCCAAACATTTGATCTATGGTCTCAGACTCTTCTATCTTGAACATCTCATACTGATGTACAAGCATACTGATCTTGGATTGCTTTACAGTCTCAGTCCCTTCATGAGCTACTGCAAGCGTATCCCAGATCTCCTTGGCAGATGAACAACCATGAACCTTCTCATATTCTGACTTGTTCAAAGAACATATCAGATAGAGTTTGGCCTTGGCATTTAGTTGAACTCGATCCTTCTGCTCCAAGGTCCATTCAGCTTTTGGTATGGGCAATCCAACATGCTTGGGAACATAGTCTCCATCAGTAACCACATCCCAGACATCAATGTTGTTGCTTTCAATAAACAACTTCATACGATCCCACCAATAGTGGTAATCCACTCCATTGAATGTTGGGGGTCTCGTGATGAAGGCTCCTTCAGTGATGTACTGTCTGTTGCTGGTAGAAGTTTTCATTGGATCTTTGTCCTCTGCACTGATTAGGTGCTAACCCCGAGGATAAGCTCTGGTACCAACTGTTGGAAATACAGGGAAACACTAGAAGGGGGGTTGAATAGTGTTTCAATGGAAACTTTTTCTGGTTAAAAAATATTTTGAAAAAATTGCTTCTGAAACTCTTCAGATGATGGTTATCAGTCTGAAGGTTTTAATTACTTTCTGAAATAAGTTCAGATTAAGAAATTGGTTAAAAGCTTTGTTTGATTCAGAGAAGAAGTTTTCACTTCGATACTTTTCAAACCCCTTAGTTAGATTAAAACTGAAAAGAAATAGTTAAGGGATAGAGAAAAACTTAGCCAAGAATTTATCCTGGTTCACTCACAACCACCGTGAGCTACGTCTAGTCCCAGGGCAAAAACCAGCACCTGGATTTCCACTAATCTTGCAAGATTACAAGTATTCTTTTCTTTCAAGCCTATTCAGACTCTACACCAAGTATTATTTCTTCCACCAAGCCTCTTCAGGCTCTCAGACACTTAACCAAGTGTAGCCCAAGTATTCTTTCAAACAGAAAGCCTCTCCAGGCTTAAACACCCAAATTGTTCTAAGTTTAAACAGATGTAAAATAGTTTACTATCTTCAGATGATAGCTTTGAACTTTAAATGTACAGAAAACTGAGATTCACTCAGGATAAGAATTTGAGTAAGAGTACAAGAATATCAGAGTATATTTTTGCAGCGTGTTCTTTCTTTGATAGGAATACTTCACTTGTTCTTCAAATCTGCATGAGACATATTTATAGTCTTCAGGGAATAAATGCACGTTGTCAAATAGCATTAAATGCTTCCAGGAGACGTTTGACACAAGCTCTGACCAAGGCATTCTGAGCAACCTAGGTGCAGCAGGTCTGCGTACGCAAAGCTTTTTGACAGGTGCAGCATTGTTGCAGACTTTCCTTAAAAATGCTAAACACTTGAACGAGGAGAGAAAGCAGCTATGACTCTTTTGCTGAAATAGGTAAGATCATTGAGATGAACGTTCCTCGTACTCAGCAACGTCTTCAAAGGTCAAAAGTCCTGGTGTCTTTAGCTTTCAGATGCAATGAGTGCTTAAGATGAACTTCACACTTTCAGAAGATAAACATTCTTCAGAAGCTGTTGTGTCTTCAGACGATCTGAAGCTTCATATGATGTTTCTCATTATTCTGAAACATAACAGAATATTGTGAAAGAATATTGCCATATAAATTCATCTGTATTTTATATTTGTTGTTCATTAAAACTCTTTAAGGGAATGAGACTCGGAGTATTTTTAATTACTCAAATTATTTTTGAGACTCAACAGAGCCTAGGAATAGGAAACTTGAATTCTGATTGGGTAAAAACGCTCATAGTAGTCACTGTGGGAGCCAGGATGAATTGATAACGTAAAACAAATAGATCTTTAATCCGGGGTAATTTATCATTGTGGGAACCAAGGTAGATTATTTCTGAGTATTTCATATTTGTGGGAACCTTTGTGAAATAACTTTAATTTGTGCTAAGATATCATAATTTCATATTCATAAGTATTATTGGGATTCAAATACGAAAGGGGTGCGATAGATGAAGTTCAATCCTAGTTTAAGTAACTTGCTCAACCTATCTTAATTTATTGTTTTTCTTTATTTACAATTGCAAACTAAACTCACCTCAAATATATTCTCTCACTTGATAGTTGTGACCACTAGTATTTAAAATTGAACTGTTCCCTGTGGATACGACAAAACCCTTCTACTTAATATTATATTGTTGTGATTCTGGTACGCTTGCCAAAATTTCAATAGTCTTTGTACTAGTCTGTGTCTTCTCCATCCATCTTAGGCAAATGAATGTGTGCCGGTGATGTTGCAGTGGTGCGAAAGGAAGATGTTGTGGTTGTTGCATATGACATTGAGACATGGTGATCCTTTGTTGTTGAAATAGGGAACAAAGGAGTGCTCTGCCGGTGACGGTGGTCAATGGCTGTGGTTGAAAAATTGAAGGCTACTAAAGGTCATCAGAGGTGGTATTTCGGTGGCAAGCGTTTATGGTTGAATAAGGGAAAGAGTGCAGACAATGACAGAGAGATGCTTGTGTGTACACTGTGGTGTCACTGTAATTTTCTGCGATGTATGTGTGGTTAGGGTGACGACGACACAAAATGTTGCTAGGAGGCACATGAACGTCCACGAGGGGAGGAGGAGGGCAACCTAGAGTTCCAAAATGCAAAGGGTTTCGGAAATGATGGTGAAAAGATTGTACCTTTGAATGGCATTGGCCTTCTCTGCTTCGAAATTCCATTGAGAAACCAACTAATAGGTTTGAACAAGAGGAAGAGTTTTGTTGGATTCAAATTTAATTGGTTAGAATAATTTGAAAGGAAGACGAAAGAAACTGAGATTGAAGGTGAAGTGGAAGAGTAAGAATGAGAGATTGAACATGTAGTAGAGTTGATGTGATGTGTTGTTATGGGGTGTCTCCAACTTCACGTAAGTGAAAACTTCTTTCAACACAAGCATTGGTCTTTTATAGGACTTGGAATCTTCCACCAACTACCTAAAAGCTAGATCCAAACGCTATGGCACTCAAAGAATTGAACCCACAGCAAATAACTTATTAGTTCTCACCGGAGAAATTTCAGTCTAGGTGACATCGGCCGAAAGGAAAACCTCGAGACCGCCGCACAAATAACTTTCTTCTACTGGCTTACTAGACGCTAAATGAGTAATTATTCCAACTATTTTAATGTGATCACCATATACAAAATAGGGACTCGAGTGAAATTTTAAAAGTTTCATTTAATTATGTAAAAATAACAAAAACTATGCTTTCGGTTAGTTAACGTGTTGGGCCAGGTAAAAGTTGTTGCCTTCAAATTAAACTACCCACTATGGTGCTCCAGGCTAGTCGTCACCCTCAATCAATATCTCTTGGGATTTTATAATGTCTTCTACTTTTTTCTTTGGCTTGCATCTCTCTTGGTTTGAGTAGAAATTTTCTATGGTATTGAATTTTTGTATAGTTTTGGGATTAAATTTGTAGCCCAACTTTTCACTATAGATGAAGATCATGCTTGTTCTTATTGTAATGAAGAAAATATTGCAACTGAACAAAAGTAATTGATTCTGAAGTTGGCTGGATGTCTCTAGAAGGGGGGGGGGGGTTGAATAGAGACTTTTAAAATTTTGTTCCTGAAAAATCTTAAGATCAAGCTGAGACTTGTTCTCAAGTTTAATAACTCGGTAGCTCAAGAAAGTTAAATAAGGTGTAATCTCAATTCAGTATAGTTATTTATTTTTCAAATTAAAATCTCAGCAGTTAAGACTCAATATTTAATTAAGTGTAACTTGTTTTAATCAGATGAGTCTCAGATATTAAAAGGTGCAATGTAAATAAAGAGATGGGGAGAAGAGATGCACACTGATTTATCCTGGTTCACCCACTCCTTGGGCTACGTCTACTCCTCACAACTTGTGAGATTTCCACTATTGACAACCTTGTCAAATACAAGTATTCTTGTTGCCTCTTCAGGCTCACCCTCACACCAAGCTTAGGCTCTCCTACCTAGGCTGTGAAACAAGTATTCTTCACTAGGCCTCTTCAGGCTTCTTACAACTCACACTGAGACTAGGCTCTTTCCTATCTCAGCTGAGACAACTTACAAGGATTGATAGAATGTTGAAGGTCTAGCTTACAACTTACAAAGTATGGATATACAGTGAGATCTGCTAGAAGTATTCTCTTTTACAAATATGGGAATTTATGATCTTAAAAGAGAATAGATGAGACTACAGAGTGTGTTCTCAAGTTGAGACTGAATTTGAGATGAGAAGGGATTGAGACTGACTTGAGATGTGATTGAGATGTAAAGATTTTCAATATTTAGCGTAGTCTCTCTCTCTCTCTCTTTCTTCACTGTTGATTCTGGTATTTAATTCAAACATGAACTAGCCGTTATTGTGGCCGTTTATAACCGTTGTGAAGAGAGAAGAGTTTCCTGCCAAAATTATTATGTGTTCTTCCTTTGTGTCAGCATGTGCAGTGTCCTTGTCTTTACTCCTGTTGACTTCTTGTGCCTTGTGTCTTTAGGCTGAGTCTTAGTCTTAGTCTTAGGCTTTGTCCTATGGCGGTTTCTGCATCTGAGTTGTGGTATCAGTCTTGTGCTCTCATATGAGTCTCAGTTCTTTTATTAAGGCTTGCATCTGAGTCTCAATATTGCATCTGAGTCTGAGTCTGAGTCTATGTCTAAGTCTGACTTTGGGTCTCATTTGCTCAACAGCTCTAGTTATTATTTTTATCTTTGAAAGTTCTTGATCTGGATTTACTCATTGCATGATTTTGAGTTGATTTATGTCTTTGGCATCATCTTAGCATAAGATATTTATCCTGCAAATTTAAAGTCTAGAATTCTGCCAACACTTTAAGCAAACAGTTAGTAATAACAAGATGCATAAGATGCTTTGCTTTTTGTAATCTCTTTCCTTCGATGGTTTGACTTCATTGAAAATAATAGGAGTGGGTTTGTCTTAACAGATTCTTCTAACGACCAAATGACGTCTCCTGGTGTAGCTACCTCATTTTATAACTATCATTTTGCTTAACAATCTTCTTTGAATATGCCTAATGATGACCAAAAACTAATGGAGGCTTTATTTGAAATAAGTCTTTTTGGCACACATTCTCCAAAAGTTATCCCAATTAACTTCTTTATAAGTAACTCATTTCAACTTACAGAGAAGTTAAATTCATTTGACCTTTTTTATTCATTCTATTATTTTCCACCTAGAAGATCTTTTGCAGAAGTTGTATCCAAACTAATCTGCTTTGATGTTTGGTTTGCTTTTGTTTTATTTCATTTTTTCCGCTTCATGTATTTTCCTTTGTTAAAAAAAGTTATTAATTATAATTTTATTTAAAGGTATCCATGTTAAATCGTAATGAATGTTGTTGATTAAAAATTAAAACTAATATATTTGTCATAAATGAAAAATAATAATAAAACTTTATGTATCAGTGTAAATAGTGTTATTAAAATCGGACTGAATCAGTCGGCCCAACCGGTTGGATCATGAATTGGGCTCATAATCTGTTCGGTCCATGATTCAGATCGGATCTGCTAAAGAAATAGTATTCACCCGATAGAACCGGTTGCACCCCGACCCCAACTTGGCGAACTGGTGTGACCCAACCCGACCGGTTATATCCGCTAGATTCAAACTCTAGCACAAGAGATCACAATATAATTATTCCATCACCACACCACAACCGCATTTTAGTAAAAATACACCGATTTTAATATATATAAGTAATTATTTTAGTTTTTTATTAATATGTGCCGATTTAACCGGTTCAACCAGTGACTCATCGGTTCAACCAGTAACTTATTGGTTGAACCAATGACCCATTAACCTAGTAGCTTGACCAAGTCGATGACCAGTCCAGATTTAATAACATTGAGTTTAAATATGTTTTTAGTCCCTAAAATATAGTGAAGATTTGGTTTTAGTCCCTATAATTTAAAACATGTGGTTTTGGTTCTTCAAAAAAATGAAAATACACCAATTTAGTTCTTATTCCACAATTTTACTATAAATTTTGCTACGCATTTGCTATGAATTTTTATTGATATGGACAGGAAAGGAGTATTTTCACTTTTTGAGGGACCAATTAAATTCACCGGTTTTAAATTACAGGAACTAAAATCAAATCTCAATTATATTTCAGGGACTAAAAACATATTTAACCCTTATGTATGATATGATAAATTGTTATATCTCTTGAGAGCTTTTCTTTTTAAACGTGACTTTTGAATTTTGTTTTAAAAAAAAGGAAGAAATGCGAAAATTGCAGCTAGCAATAATAGGAAAAAAATTAGAAAAATAACCTATAAAATCAAAGAAAAAATAAAAAGGGAAAAACTATTTTTTCTCACTTTTATATTTATTAAATAATTAAATATGTATAAAATATTATCATATTTAAATGTATGGCTAGTGGGACGAGTTCCATATTATTTTATTTTGAGATTAGGGGTGCAAATAGGTCCGACCGCTCTTCGGGGGCCTATGACCCAGCCCATTTAAAGTCTAACTTGACTTGGCTTGTTTAATAAAAAAAGTTAGGCCTAGGCTTTTGAAAAAATCTATTAGGCTTGATGGGCCAACCTATTAATAAATAATATTATTTTTAATAAAATTATAAATTTATTATATATTATAAATAGTATAATAATATATAACTTTTTAATTTTTTTATTGGCCTATAATTTATAGATAGACTTTTTTTGATGCTTTGGAAAGAACTATTGAGAGATAGGCTAGTTGGCCTATTTGAAGGGTTATTTAGAAATATGTTTGTAAACAGGTTAATAGGTCAAACCAGGCTTTCACACAGACCAGAATTGGACCACAAAAATATAATGCAAATCAGATTTAGGCCTTGCGAAGCCTAACTTGACGACTAAAATGTCAGATTGGTCCCTGAAAGATGAGGTCGATTTCAAATTAGTCCTCCAAAGAAGGAAAACTCAGAAATAGTCCCCAAAAGTGTATTCCGTCTTTCAAGTTAGTCCCTCTGTTAGCGTTCGTGATTTAACCATAACGGAGATACTTAATTAGTTGGCATGTTAACTGCAATGTGGCATGCTGATGTTGAGGTCTACGTGGCATAGATTAAAACTGCTGAAAAAAACTCTTCATTTTCGTCCCTCACATTAGAAAATAATTTTCATTTTCGTCCCTCACATTAGAAAACAAATTTCATTTTCGTCCCTACCATTCATTGATAAAGAAGCTTCTGCAATTGGATTGATATTTTTTTTTGTTCTAGCTTAGGGTTCTGAGTGTAAGAATAAAGAGAGATGAGTATTAGAGCATTATCATTTTCACCAATTGATGAAGACATCAAACGTTTCATAGAGTACGTGGTTTGAAACTTGTGTATGTCAGTGTAATGTGGACTCAAACTGCTCCGTGTGTGTTTTTACATGATGGTGAATTCAATTACAAGTACTTTGCTTGGATTGATGATGGGCCTGAGTGAAATTCTGAAATCGGCAACAGGAAATGGAATGAATTATGGAAGAATGAGAAATACATATCCAATATTGAAAGTTTGCGCATTGAAGTTAGGAGCATGAAACATTTTATGATTGGAATCAGGTGTGTCATGGTGTTGTTGTTCAAGTTATTAGTTTTATTTTTGTTGGTGAAGTAATATATTTTACTATTCAAGGGATGTTGAAAAGAGATGGAGTACTAGGAGTAGTTACTCCAATCCATATATAATTGTAATTTTCTACTTTTTAACATTTGTAGTGTCTATGTTTACTGGAACAACTATATTTTTGTTATAAATTTTCTATATATTTAATTTCTACATAAAAGTAAATGAATCGGTATGATGGCAAAGCATAAGTAGAACTTAAAAAGTGAATTATAAAATTGAATAAAGGAACATACTCCATTGTTTACTAAAATTTGGTGATCATATATCATACATACAATATTCAAAAGACATAACATTGAAGTCAGTTATACAAAACATAACATTGACATAAACTTGGCGGTGCAAATGAGAATGTTATAATCCCCATCAATCATGTCTCTAATCTTGTCTATTTATTTTCACCACCGATCATCTCCCTTTGTTCTTACGCCCAGAACCCTAAGCTAGAACAAAAAAAATCCCCATCCAATTGCAGAAGCTTCTTTATCAAAGCATGATAGAGATGAAAATGACAATTGTTTTCTAATGTGAGAGACAAAAATTAAAATTGTTTTATGATGCGAGGGACGAAAATGAAGAGTTATTTCTAGCAGTTTTAATCTATGTCACGTAGACCTCCACATCAGAATGTCACATTGCAGTTGACGTGCCAACTAAGCATCCCCGTTATGGTTAAGTCATAGAAGTTAACGGAATGACTAACTTGAAAGACGGAACACACTTTCAGGAACTATTTTTGAGATTTCGTTCTTTGGAGGACTAACTTGAAATCGACCCTATCTTTCAGGAATCAATTTGACGTTTTAGTCCTAATTTAACTCGATCTACTTCCATCCCTCCTTGAGATCCATCATTCATGTGACTTTTTTTTGACATGCATATTCTAGAATTTGTTGCCTAACAATGTTAAGTCATTTCTTTGCGTTTTAAGTTGAATATAAAAATAAAATTTACAAAAGAATAATTATATCTATACATATTTTTTACAACTCTATTTTAGTATTTTCTTTCTATTTCTCTTTTTTTTATTATATTACTTATTACCTCTCTTATTTCCTTTTTTTATTTCTCTATTTCATTCTTTTTTACACCTAGGGATGGAAATAGGTCGAGCCGAGCTAGGCTTACCAAGGCCAGAGCTTGACATGCACCTTAAATCCATAACCTGAGTCTGACCTGTTTACCTGACATAGACTTTATTTTATGGTATGAGTTTGGCCTATTTAAAGTCTGACAAGGCCTAAAAGCTTGTCTAAAAGAATGTTTTATAGTAAGGTACTTGAATATATCATAAGTATATATATGAATAGACTTATATATGCTCAAGTTTTTAATATACTTAAATATTTATACAAGCTAATAAGTATATAATTATAAGAAAAAGTAATAAAAAAATCTTTATAATAATAATAACAATATAAAAAATATTAGTATTTTATTTATATTTAGTTAAATAGACCGACTTGATAGGCTCAAAAGGCTTTTTCGATGGCATGAAGCCTGTCCAGTTTTGCTATATAGGCTTTTAAAAAAGTCTTGACCTGCTCTATTTAATAAATTAGCCTAGCCTAACCTGGACCTTATGTAGGTAGGATAGTAGGCCCCTGATGAGCAACCTGACGTGTTCCCACCCTTATTTACACCTCATTATAGAAGAAAACGTTCATTATTTTACTTATAAATATTCTCTCTGTCTCTCTCGTCTTCCTCTAGTATATTTATAGCCGTCTTGGCCAAGCTCCTACTACAGTCTTTTATTTTTTAAAGCTCCTAATCTTTGAAATGATTTCTTTTTTGTGATTTTTTTATTTTCCATCCAATATTCTTTCTGCTGAGTTGTTTATTAGTTTAGAAAATAGAAACGATGGCGATCTTTCAACACCCAAAGAGAAGGCTTTAGGCCGCCTTGTTTTAATCTTATAGTCACGGAACAATAATATCCGTTCCCCTTTTTTTTTCATAGAACTTAATTAAACACTTAGAGCAACTCCAACCCAAATTTTGAAGGCAATTAAATAAGAATCTCATAAAACATCTTGATACTATTAGAGAGAGATAATATGGAAGATGAAGTTATTATTTTTAAGAATCGGAAGTTTATGCAAGCATTTTCAGAATCCGGATTCTTATGAATTAAAAATGGGGAAAAATAAAAAAGTTAACAGAATTAGGAGCTTTTGTAGAGTTGCTCTCTTAAAGTGTAGAATTATTAAATGATAAGAGTTACTTAAAAATTAAAAAGAGATGATGTACATGTAGGATCCACCTAAAAATTAATAAAAAAAATTTAAGCAATTTTGATGAGACTCTCCATTGGAAATGGTAACATTAACTCTTATTAGATAAACACTTAATAAATAAATTCTTAAGAAAGTAGATGAAAATTGAAAAAGGAAATATAACTTAAAACTTCACATAACCTATTCTATAAGCTATTCTATTAAACATCTTATGACCACGTCGCTCTTCTCATAAGTTTACCCAAACACCTACATAAGTGTTTATATCATAAGATAAATTCAAATAAACTCTTCAAAACACCCCTTTATTTCTTTTCTAATAACCCAAGTTTAAATTTTTCCAAATCTGCGTTAACGAATTAAGAGGACTATCAAAAGGATCTACCTGCATATATAAAATTTGAGTTTTGAAGGGATTTATTTTTATAATATTTTGTTAAGCGTGTTTTTGTTAAATTAAATCGAACACATAAAGTAATACCACTATATTATTACATGAAAGTTACTAGTTCCATAACCTGTGCACTTTACAGGCTCGTTACCAGATATACATATTTCTAAGATTCTAGAACTAGGAAATTTCCTCACACTTTATTTGACCATTGGAAATAGAATAAATTCTCCTTGTGTTCTTATTTCTTTTCTGGCTTAATTGTTTGACTGCTTGTAGTTTTTTCTTATTAATAAAATAAAAAAAACTTCCAGAGCGTAGAGTACATTTCAACGTTTGACCCTTCAATAGTCGCATGTTTTTGAAATCAAAGGTATAAATAGAGATGTTTTTCCCATCCCAGACCCATTCATTACCTTTGCCACGAAGAGAAGGCTGGAGAATAGTAACTCATTCTTTGATTCTTTTCATCTCAAATTACAAAAATTTTTCTTTCCTTTTTATTTTCCTGCATTCTTTGATTCTTTCGGTGCGGTTCTGCACTCCGTGTTTTAGCATTAAATTGGAAATAGAAGAGTAGTGTGTTGTTTGGTTTCATCACATTAACTTGAAGAAGAAGGAAAAATATAAAGCTGGTGGTGAAGTTGCTGTTGTTGAGGAACAGCAATAATGGAGGGAACTGATATATACAGAGCAAGTAATAGTCTTAGAGCAAGAAGTTCTACTGTTTGGAGAAACAGTGGAGTTGAGGTTTTCTCTAAGTCTACTCGTGAAGAGGATGATGAAGAAGCTCTCAAATGGGCTGCACTTGAAAAGCTCCCTACTTACAACCGTTTGAGGAAAGGTTTGTTGACAGCTTCTCATGGACCCACCAATGAAGTTGATGTCACTGATCTTGGATTTCAAGAGAGACAGAAGCTTCTGGAGAGGTTGGTCAAGGTTGCTGAAGAGGACAATGAGAAGTTTCTATTGAAGCTCAAGGACCGTATTGATAGGTAAAGAATGCACTTCTCTTGTTTCATTCCCATTTATTTTTTTTTCCCACGTTTTTGTCCTTATCTCATGTTTGTGTTTTTCCCCGTTTAGAGTTGGGCTTGATATTCCAACAATAGAAGTTCGATATGAGCACCTCAATATTTAGGCTGAGGCTTTTGTGGGAAGCAGAGCTTTGCCTAGTTTCATTAACTCTGCTACTAATGTCATTGAGGTATGGAGAGACAGAATTTCTACTTCTTAAACTTTTGTTTTTATTTTTGTTTCCTTTTCTTAATTTTGTTCTGTTTAGCAGTTAGTCTCACAAGCATTCTCTATTTGATCTTACAGGGTTTCCTGAATTTGCTACACATCATCCCAAGCAAAAAGAAACATGTGACTATTCTTAAAGATGTTAGTGGGATCATTAAACCTCGCAGGATGACACTACTTTTGGGTCCTCCAAGTTCAGGAAAGACCACACTCCTTTTGGCCTTGTCAGGAAAGCTTGATTCAAGTCTTCAGGTGAATCACATTTCCTTTAAATATCATCATATATTAATTATAAAAAACAATATCTTTCTTTTAAAAAATTTAAAAAATATCTAATTTGGATTCCTATGTTATGTGTCCTCTAGGTATCTGGGAGCGTGACATACAATGGGCATGGAATGAACGAGTTTGTACCTCAGAGAACTGCTGCCTATATTAGCCAGCATGATGTTCATATTGGAGAAATGACTGTGAGGGAAACCTTGGCTTTCTCTTCAAGATGCCAAGGAGTTGGATCACGTTATGGTTAGTCCATTTTTACCACCTTGTTAATGTTTTCAATGTCTAATATGGAATGTATGTAGCATAAGCATGACTGGTTATTATTTTGGGATCCACAGACATGCTATCTGAGTTGTCTAGAAGAGAGAAAGCAGCAAATATCAAGCCTGACGCAGATGTTGATGTCTACATGAAGGTGAGAAAAACAAAGCCATTTCGGATAAAATATAGTAATTGGATATATTATCATTGCATCTGATTGTCTTTTGATATCGCAGGCAATTGCAACTGAAGGCCAGGAGTCAAGCATAGCAACAGATTACGTTCTTAAGGTAATACTAAAATAAAGTTCAGTTTAGTTCATGTCTTGCAAACCAAAACAAGGTTCAGTTTGGTGACATACATTAAAGTTTCTTATAAGCCCAAGGTATTTAGTTATTTACTGAATAATTTTGCAGATTTTGGGGTTGGATATATGTGCTGATACTATGGTAGGGGATGAAATGTTGCGTGGCATCTCTGGAGGACAAAGGAAGCGTGTTACTACAGGAGAGATGCTGGTTGGACCAGCAAATGCACTATTCATGGATGAAATATCAACTGGGTTGGACAGTTCCACAACATTTCAGATTGTGAGCTCTCTCAGGCAATATGTTCACATTCTCAATGGCACTGCAGTTATCTCTCTGCTCCAGCCAGCACCTGAGACTTATGATCTTTTTGATGACATTATCTTAATCTCTGATGGCCAAGTTGTGTACCATGGTCCACGTGAATATGTTCTGGACTTTTTTGAATCTATGGGTTTCAGATGTCCTGAAAGGAAGGGTGTTGCTGATTTCCTTCAAGAAGTGACTTCAAAAAAGGATCAAGCACAGTACTGGGTGCGCAGAGATCAACCATACAGATTTGTAACTGTTAGTGAATTTGCTGAGGCATTTCAGTCATTCCATATTGGTAGGAAACTTGGAGAGGAGCTTTCTGTTCCATTTGACAAGTCTAAGAACCATCCAGCTGCATTAACCACTAAAGAGTATGGTATTAACAAGAAGGAGCTCTTAAAGGCTAACTTCTCAAGAGAGTATTTGCTTATGAAAAGGAATTCATTTGTTTATGTCTTTAAGCTATGTCAGGTTGGTTTTACTTACATAAATAAAATACTATCTTTCATTTATATAATCAATATACATACATCATTTTGACGACTTATCATTTTTCTCTTGATGTTTTTCAGCTTTTCGTCATGGCATTAATAGCAATGACACTATTTTTCCGGACTGAGATGCATCATGATGATCAGGATGATGCGGGTGTTTATGCTGGTGCTTTGTTTTTTACATTGGTGACAATTATGTTTAATGGAATGGCTGAGATTTCTATGACCATTGCTAAGCTTCCTGTTTTCTACAAGCAATGGGACCTTCTGTTTTATCCCTCATGGGCATATGCTATACCCTCATGGATTCTCAAGATTCCAGTTACAATAGTGGAAGTTGCTATGTGGGTATTTCTCACCTACTATGTTATTGGATTTGATCCAAATGTTGGGAGGTAAAGAAGCTACTTTTTTTATCTGTTAAGACCATGTGAATGCTACTTCTACTAGTTTGCATGTTCCTAATGATGTGAGGTCTTGAATTTTATGCAGGTTGTTCAAGCAGTTCATTTTACTATTTTTCATAAGTCAAATGGCTTCTGGATTATTCCGAGCTATTGCAGCACTGGGTAGAAACATGATTGTCGCCAACACATTTGGGTCATTTGCAGTTCTCACACTTCTTGCATTGGGTGGCTTCATTCTTTCAAGAAGTAAGCTCAATTATCACACACATTTAACAAAAGAAAAACA
Organism: Sesbania bispinosa; assembly: GCA_026901365.1. NCBI lineage: Eukaryota > Viridiplantae > Streptophyta > Magnoliopsida > Fabales > Fabaceae > Sesbania > Sesbania bispinosa. Next base: position 139,194 of record QLOH01000980.1, read on the forward strand.
ATTGTTGCATTTATTTATCTCATGATGAAACCTTAGCTAATTCTTCTTGCATTTAATTGCCAATGTAACAGAGGATATCAAAAGCTGGTGGATTTGGGGTTACTGGATCTCACCTTTAATGTATGGCCAGAATGCTTTGATGGTCAATGAATTTCTTGGAAACAGTTGGAAAAACGTACTTTCTTGACCTTGCAACTTTAGAATTTATCTTCTTTTGGTTTATAAAGGTGCAATCCTAATCTATTTGCTATTCAATTACAGAATAATTTAGGAGCTGTTTATCTCGATACCCGTGGGTTCTTCACAGATTCATATTGGTATTGGTTAGGCTTTGGGGCATTGGTTGGATTTGTTTTCCTTTTCAACATGATGTTTGGTGTGGCCCTTGCTGTACTTGGCCGTGAGTATTATTCACAATATTTGTGCTTTAACATCCATACAGTGGTGTAATATTTTATTGATAATTATGCATCTGAATGTGCAGCATTTGATAAGCCTCAAGCATCAATAGCTGAAGATGAAGACAACACACAAGAAGTTGAATTACCCCGTATGGGTGAGTTATCATGCTTGTATCTCTCATGATTTGTATTTAAGCATATGCCTTTATTAGATGCTGAACATTTTTTCATTTGTAATGCAGAAAGTTCAGGAAATGCTGATTCTGTTCAGGAGTCCAGCCACGGAAAGAAAAAAGGAATGGTTCTTCCTTTTGAACCACATTCGATCACTTTTGATGAAATCATATACTCTGTTGACATGCCACAGGTAAGTCACATTCAAAGTGATAAATTGAGCATTTGGATTTTAATATTATTTCTGTTTTAACTCTTCTTCAGTCAAAAACAACTTGAACCCTGACTCTCTTGATTTCAACTGGCAGGAAATGAAGGAGCAAGGTGTACAAGAGGATAGATTAGTGCTTTTGAAGGGTGTTAGTGGTGCATTCAGGCCTGGTGTTCTCACAGCTTTGATGGGTGTAAGTGGAGCTGGTAAAACTACTTTGATGGATGTTCTGGCTGGTAGGAAAACCGGTGGATATATTGAAGGAAGCATAAAAATTTCGGGGTACCCTAAGAAGCAAGAAACATTTGCTCGAATCTCTGGCTACTGTGAGCAGAATGATATCCACTCCCCTCATGTTACAGTTTACGAGTCCTTGCTTTACTCAGCATGGCTTCGTTTACCTTCAGGAGTTGATTCCAAAACCAGAAAGGTTAGTTAGTACCTGCAGCATAGGATCTCTATCCCTATGCTTTTCCTTTCTCCTAATGAAAAATTTAAGCTCACTGTTAACATTTTTGGATTTGACAAATGATTGCAGATGTTCATTGAGGAAGTCATGGATCTGGTTGAACTGAACCCATTGAGGAACTCCCTGGTTGGTTTGCCTGGTGTGAGTGGTCTCTCAACTGAACAGCGCAAGAGGCTAACTATTGCAGTTGAATTGGTAGCTAATCCATCTATAATTTTCATGGATGAGCCTACTTCTGGTTTAGATGCTAGAGCTGCTGCAATTGTTATGAGAACAGTCAGGAACACTGTGGACACAGGAAGAACAGTTGTCTGCACCATCCATCAGCCTAGCATTGACATATTTGAAGCCTTTGATGAGGTGAGGGATGATAATGATAATTGAAGTTGTGTTTTATAGGTTCTCTCTCCATTAGACTTGAATCTGACATTATATTTAATGTGCTTCTAGCTATTCCTAATGAAACGTGGAGGACAAGAAATATATGTTGGGCCACTAGGTCGTCAATCTAGCCATTTGATCAAGTATTTCGAGGTAGGATTCTACTTAAATTCATTATTAACTTAAGTGAAATTCTATAATTTTTGATACTAATTACTTAAGTTTTCAAATAATTTCCATTGTCCAGAGCATTGACGGGGTGAGCAAAATCAAAGACGGTTATAACCCAGCAACTTGGATGTTGGAAGTTACAACTACAGCACAAGAACTTAGTTTGGGTGTTGACTTTACTGATTTATACAAAAATTCTGATCTATATAGGTAAGCTAATGCATATGGATATGAATTTACCAACTATAGTAGCTATTGTCATCTTTGTCTTCTTGATTTGCAAAATTCTTAAAATGTTTTACATGGCTCTTCAGGAGAAACAAACAGCTTATACAAGAATTGGGCCAGCCTGCTCCTGGTTCAAAGGATCTTCATTTCCCTACTCAATTCTCGCAGTCTTTCTTGGTCCAATGTCAAGCTTGCTTATGGAAACAACGTTGGTCATATTGGCGGAATCCACCATACACTGCTGTGAGGTTCTTCTTCACTACTTTCATAGCCTTGATGTTTGGAACAATGTTCTGGGACCTCGGAGGCAAACAGTAAGTCAAACTTTAAAATCATATTTTTCACCCAACAAAAAAGTTCATGTTACATTTTGCCATCTCCCTATTTCCACTTGAATCCTGACTCCTTTTGGTGACTTACAGCACAAGTAGACAAGACCTCTTGAACGCCGTGGGTTCAATGTATACTGCTGTTCTCTTCCTTGGTGTGCAAAATTCTTCCTCTGTACAGCCAGTGGTAGCAGTTGAAAGAACTGTCTTTTATAGAGAAAAAGCTGCCGGAATGTATTCTGCCTTACCCTATGCATTTGCACAGGTAACTAAAATCACATTGTTAATTCTACTAACATTATTAGCTCTTTAATTTCCTTATATTGTACTCATGTTAAAACAACTTCCTCCCTTTTGTGACAGATTCTGGTTGAGCTACCTTATATTTTTGCTCAAGCCGTGACTTATGGTGTCATAGTTTATGCCATGATTGGATTTGAATGGACTGCAGAGAAATTCTTTTGGTATCTATTTTTCATGTACTTCACATTGTTGTACTTCACCTTCTATGGCATGATGGCTGTGGCTGTGACACCAAATCACCATGTTGCTTCCATTGTGGCTGCTGCATTTTATGCAATTTGGAATCTCTTTTCTGGATTTGTTGTCCCTAGACCTGTAAGTGCTGAATGCATTGAGAATGAACTTAGGATAATTTATTCAATGGATGTATGTAATGTCTATGTCTATGTATGCTAACTATTGTTTTCCATTTATAACAGAGCATTCCAATTTGGTGGAGATGGTACTATTGGGCATGTCCAGTGGCCTGGACCATCTATGGATTGGTTGCATCTCAGTTTGGAGATATAACTACGGTAATGAGTACTGAAGGTGGAAAGGATGTGAAAACTTTCCTAGAAGACTTTTTCGGTATCAAGCATGACTTCATAGGAGTTTGTGCAGTTGTGGTTGCTGGGATTGCTGTTCTCTTTGCATTTATTTTTGCTGTTGCAATCAAGGCCTTTAACTTCCAAAAGAGATAGATTAGATTATATTCTTCCTCGTACAAGAAAGATTCTTTTTGTTTTCATTTTTTCCCCAATTTCTCTGTTCTCATGTAATACTTGTATCTATCGTGCATGCAGCACTTGGTTAGGAAATTTATTTTCCCTCTATTGTGAATTTGAAATTCTTTTTATAAATGTACAAGATATGAATATGAATAAGATCATACTTTTGTATTATTAGTTCGATTGTGATTGAAATAATGTATTTTTTAGGTCAGCTTATTATAATCAATTCTGAGTTCTTAATTCTCTATTCCTTCTCTTGATAATTGATGTTCATTCACTTAATGCTGAACTAGCACACCCACTTTTCACCCTTTTGCTCCACCTATATAAGTCCAACCCTCCATTCCATCACCATGTGCAACTTCATCTTGGTTTCAGTGTGCTTACCCCATTTTCCCAAGTGCCCATCATACCCGTTAGTATGGGAAGGCCTCGTAGGAGGAGGAACTGGAGCAGACGTTTCTCTTCTTCCACAGCACCAGCTCCATTGCCACCTGACCTGGATAAGGTTTTGTTATGTGCTTACTTCTTACTGTTCCTGTGGATTTTGTAAAGGATTTGGTTAATGGGTGGTGTTAAAAAGTTGGCAAATTGTGTTGGGAAGTGCAGCAGCAGGAACAGAAGGGAGGAGAAAATGATGATGGTGTAGTTGAAGAGGGTAAGAATCCTGATCTGCAGACACTTTTTAGCTTATTGATCTTCAGATGACAACGTCCAATCAAGATTGCAGCTTGCTGGTGTTTTTGCTCTCACTTTGGCTACCACTGGAATCTGTGTTGGCTTCAATTTCCTGGGGAGAGACTTCTTGAATTCACTTGCCAGTAAGTTCATGTGTATATGTGGGCATAACTGCTATGGGTTATCTTCCATGAGAAATGCTAAAACACATCCTTTTTAACAAAGTTAATTTAGTTTTGTAAATAGATCACTTTTTAAAGAATGTGTGAACTATTTAGAGAATGAACCAATTATAGAAGGTGTGTTAAAAAAAATCTGTTGCTAGCATTCTTTAATCTTCCACTTACAGAGTATGCTGGTATATGAGATTTTCTGCTGTTTTTATTCAATTAATTATTCATTCTAATATGAAGTGGCACTGAGCACTGAGCACTGAGCACTGAACCTGTTTAAGTTTATTCATGCAAGACAAGGATTCAGAGAAATTTACTAAGCAACAACTGTACTACTTGGGTGCCTTTGCTGGAGGAATCCCGGTGAGCATATTGCTGCACTTTCTTAGGTATAGCTCTGCTAGACTTTGCTTTAGTTCTTAGAATGATGAGTGTTGTCATCTGATGCAGCCTCATAATTGGAAAGAAACAAGAGTACCAGGGTTAAAAATGTCATGAACCAACTATCCCGATAATTTTTATTGGGTAAATAAGTGCTATCGAAAATTTGACCGTGAGATATTTCTTTATTTTTACTTATTTTCTTTTAAAACTATTTTTTTACAAGATGTTACTAGTATCTAAGATCAGTCCAATTTACGTTGGTTCTTGAATTTTTATTGCATTTTTTTCTCCCTCTTAAACTATAGGTTTTGCATAATCAGCATTTAATGTAAAATAATGCTCTTCTGTCCGTTTTCTTTTTCTTGATTGGAAGAACTGGATCAGTATGAATTATCCTGTCTTTAATATATAGTAGTCGACAGAATGTTACATTTGAAAGTTTAAGCTTGACTATTATTTCACAGCCATGTTGACTGACCACATTTTTTGGAATTGAGCAATTCTGGTAAATACCAAATGTAACCTTATTGCATCATCATTTCTTTTTCTTTATTTACATAATGCAGTTTCATCCTCTAACTTACAAAAGCATGATGGTGAATGTTGTAACTTATAATTTCTTACTTTTCAGCAATTGTTGATTTCTTCTAGAAATCTGGATTTCTTCACCAGTGGCTACCACTATCTCATTCAAGTTCTTCATGCTGCTGTTGTTGCTCCCATGTATTTCTCTTGAAAAATTGAGTTTAGTGTTATCAATCAGTCAGTCTCTGCTTTTAATCATTTCCTTGGTGATTTTTCCCTCATTGTGTACCAGTTTCAAGCTATCAGTGCCTTTTCTGCTGTTATTAATCGGTTAGGTACCACATTTTTGTTCCCTTATCTTTCCTGTAACATTTTAATATATGTGGATCTGATGAAAGATATGAACACAAATGAATGAAGTTTTATTCTGCAGAAGAGAGCCATTTTAAGATAGTTTTGTAGTTGTTCGTATATACACTAATAATAGATCCTAGAAAAGGAAATAAGATGATACAAAACATTGAAGAGGGTATTTGTGAGACAAGTACAACTGTCCTTTCCTATGTATGCTACCCACCCTGCATTTCCCCTTTTTATATTTATGGGCAGATTCTTACTGACAGTCAAATTCCTAGGAATGTTACTGAAAAATTGTCTTTGGTTATGTTAGATACTTGGCCCAAATATCAGAAGTTAGTGGGAACAGACTCAATAAGTTGACAACTGTATCAACAGTTAGTTAGAACAGTGGACAGTGTATATAAAGAATGAGAGAAACAATTGAGAGCAGGTTTTAGACTTGGAATAGGAATTTGTGTGGGGAAAGAGCCAGGTCTCTCAAATACCTGAGATTTTGAGAAATAGTCATAGTTCCATTGTATCATTCTTGACCTCTGGTTCTGTTTCACATTGATACTGATCATTGCTGTTTCTGCAATAAATTCTATCTGTTCATCCTAGTTTTGGTCCAGTTCTACACATTGATAACTCTTACATTTTTCTTTTGCTATGCCCCTTTCTTTCTCTTCTCTGTCTTTGGTCTTTTTGTGCACTGCAGTTTGTATTGCAAGAAAGTAGATATGCTTATTTGTCTGTTCCAGCTGTGGTCATATGTATGCTTCTGAATCTCTCTTTAATCCATCTACATATGTATGCTTGACATTGACAGGCTAGATTTGTGGCTTTGAATATAATGAACACTATTTTTGTATTGCATATATTCAGGTGAGTTTGATGATCATTTGGACAGAAGCAGCCCTGAATCTCTTTGATATTGTGTAAGACATACATATTAAGATTTTAGGAGTTCAACTGTGTTGGAATTAGTCACATGCTATTTTCTAATTAGTAATTAGCTGTACAATCCCTAATTAGTTGCTAATTAGAATTAGATTTAGCAATCATAATCATTTGTATTTATTGCATACACATTATAAATACAGCCTTGTGTAGTCTGAGCTAGACACACAAAATTTCAAACTCAACATGGTATCAGAGCGGAACCATCCACTGTGACCTGTGTCATCGCTTTTCCGCTGCCGAGTTCCAAGTATGGAACTTTGTTCAGGTTCAAACCCTTTTCAGCCGTTGACACCATTGTCCAGTTGTTGTTAGTGCCGTCAATCGCTCTCCTCCGCCGTGTAGTCTTTTCAGTTGCTGTTAGTGCCGTCAATCCTTCTCCTTCTCTTGTGAAATCACTCCCAAGCTTTCTCTACTTCTTCTTCTTCTTCTCTCTCTCTCTCTCTCTAGGGCACGAAAAGGGTTGGGGGTAATTTTAGAAATTGGATCTGAATGACCCTAGAAGTCCTTTTAAAAAAAATGAATTGCGAATTTTGCTCAAGGGAAGTATTTTCGCTTGTTTGAGCGAAAATCAGACAGCATGCATTCTGCCTAAAATTCGCTTGAGCGAGGGATTTTCACTCAAGCGAAAACCTGGCAAAAACCAACCCATGTTCTCTGCTTGAAAGTCGCTTGAGCGAAAATCTTCTGCTCAAGCGAATTTATCATAACATTTTTTCCAAGTTTGTCTGATATTTTCGCTCAAGCAAGGAATCCTTCCCTTGAGCAAAAATGAGGTGTTTCCCCTGAAATCAAATTCCCTTCGCTCAAGCGAGCTAGGTCTCTCTTGAGCGAAAATGAGGCAGTATTGCCCCCATTTTAATAGCTTTTTCACCCTTCCAACCTATTCCATTTAAAGGAAAACTCTTTTTATCATGACTTAAAAAAATTAGTTGTTAAATTTGGGATGTTATAGTTCGAACCACTGACAGGTGGTGGTTCTTGTTGTCAGCTTATTTTTCCAATTCTTGCTACTTGTCAAACCAATGGTATGGTTTACACTACTGATGGGTAGTGGTTCTAATGTCGGACAATTTTTCTAGCAATTTTGATTCCAATTTTCTTCCACATCTTCTTTTATTCTTTGGCTCCTATTTTCTTCATGTTTTTTTATCCCAAAACCCATCCTCCTACATAAAACACCAAAAAGTAGTAACTTGAACTAAAAGAACTAAAATGTATGATGAAATAAGTTGAGAATGCATGATTATATATAATTTTAGATACTAAATAAGCCAAAAAGATATGCTAATTATGCACTCATCAACAACGCAACCTAGGGGGTCTCTTAGGCCAAGAACCATTCAATGGTCACACCCTAGGTAAGTATAACTCACACACCACACAATCATCCTACTTGTTTATGCCATTTGATCCCTACTTCTCCCTCTATCCCTGTGTTTAATGTGAATGTGTATGTGTTGTTTTTGGATACATGATAACATTGTATGAAATCTTTTATAAATTACATTCAAGAACATGAATTGATCCTTATAACGATGGGTCGATGGTCTATTTATAAACAAAAGAACAAGTTTTTTAGGTTGGTTTTACATAAATAAAATACTATCTTTCATTTATAAAATACTATTTATAGTAAAAGTCTATCGCAAATAAAAAAAATAAGGGTTCTATCCTAAAATTCCCCCAAAAGAATATATATATATATGTGTGTGTGTGAGGGTTCAACTTACACCAGTGTGAGTTACACCAAGTGTTAGACCATTGAATTTTTTTTCCATATAATTATATTTCAAAATTCACCCTTGTTTTGAAAGTTGTTGTCATATAGATTATATCTATAAAATTTTACATTAATCCAAAATTATTTAATTCAAAATAATTATGATGATGAATAATTATAATTCAACGGTTGAAACAATAAAATTTACATTCTATCAATAATGTAACATTTGGTGTAGCTCACACTGGTGTAAGTTGATCCTTTATATATATATATATATATATATATATATATCCTCATATGAGGAGGGTTATAATTACACCGGTGTAAGTTACACCAAGTGTTACACCGCTGAATAATTTTCTAATGGATCATTGTATTAAATAATCCACCGTTGGATTGAAAGTTACTATCATATAGATCATACATATAAAATTTTACATTAATACGAAATTATTTGATATGTCATTGAGATGTCTCAATATTAACGTTATATATACATTTGAAATATATGAAAAATCCAACCATTTGATTATCAAGTTATTAGTGTCAAAATTTTACAAAATTTGGCACATATAATCATGATGATGAACAAATATAATTCAACGGTTGGATTAATAAAAAACATATTCGATTTGTAGTTATCAGCGGTGTAATACTTGGTGTAACTTACACCGCTGAATATTTTTTTAACGGATCATTGTATTAAATAATCCACCGTTGGATTGAAAGTTACTATCATATAGATCATACATATAAAATTTTACATTAATCTGAAATTATTTGATATGTCATTGAGATGTCTCAAGATTAACGTTATATATACATTTGAAATATATGAAAAATTCAACCATTTGATTATCAAGTTATTAGTGTCAAAATTTTACGAAATTTGGCACATATAATCATGATGATGAACAAACATAATTCAATGGTTGGATTACTAAAAAACATAATCGATTTGTAGTTATTGGCGGTGTAATACTTGGTGTAACTTACATCGGTGTAATTATAACCCTCCTCATATATATATATGTATATATATATGGGAGCGTATCAAGTGAGAGGAGTTTTTATTGTGAGAAATGAGAGGGTTAAAATATAGCCCTTAGATTAAATTGAATTAAATTAAATAGTTGAGATTAAATTAAGTAATAATGATTTGTTATCTATCAATTAAATTAAAATAATAATTAAATTAAGTAATAATGATTTGTTATCTCTGATTAATCCTCCAAATCTAATCAGTCCTTGATTTTCGAAGAAGCTGCCATCAACATTAAATCATTATTTTTTAATTTAATATCTAACTATTTAATATAATACGAAATTTTTAATATGTTAAAGTATTAACTTAACTAAAAAATACTTTATAATTATAGTAATAGTAATTGTAGTTATTATATCAATATTAAAGCTTTTTTCACATTTTAAATATTAAATTTATCAAGCAAAAACAACATATAATTTTTTATAAAGTATAATCAAATGATCAAAATTCTTTATTTGGTTTGAACTTATCAATTTCCATTCTGAAATATAAAAAAAAATGTCCTCTAATTTACCTGAAAAACCTATAACTTTTGTTTATATTTATCTCATAAAAATTAATAATTTTAGTTTTTAAGAAATTACAAATATTAATACCTAAAATTAAATATTTATTCTATCTCATAAAAATATTTAATTTTAGGTATTAATATTTGTAATTTTTTATAAACAAATTATTAATTTTTATGAGATAAATATAAGCAAAAGTTGTAGGTTTTTCAGGTAAATTAGAGGACATTTTTTTTATATTTCAGAATGGAAATAAAAATGGAAATTGATAAGTTCAAATCAAATAAAGAATTTTGGTAATTTGACTATAATTTATCAAAAATTATATGTTATTTTTCTTGATAAATTTAATATTTAAAATGTAAAAAAAGGCTTTAATATTGGTATAATAACAATAATTACTATTATTGTAATTATAAAGTATTTTTTTAGTTAAGTTAATACTTTAGCATATTAAAAATTTCGTATTATATTAAATAGTTGATATTAAATTAAAAAATAATGATTTAATGTTGATGGCAGCTTCTTCGAAAATCAAGGACTGACTAGATTTGGAGGATTAATCAGAGATAACAAATCATTATTACTTAATTTTGATCATTATTTTAATTTAATTGATAGATAACAAATCATTATTACTTAATTTAATCTCAACCATTTAATTTAATTCAATTTAATCTAAGGACTATATTTTAACCCTCTCATCTCTCACAATAAAAACTCCTCTCACTTGATACGCTCCCTATATATATATATTGGTGATAAGTGCCAATTATATGATTTATTCTTGTATTTTTACTGCACTTATCAAGGATAAAATAGTAATTTATGCCCCAAAATAATCCATTTTTATTAATAATTGTAATAATTGTGTTTGTTTAATTTGAATTTGAATTTGATGCTATCTTAATAGAAAATCTGTTGATTTTACAGATTTATGAGAGAGATTTAAATGAGAAAAGAAGATAACTTTATTTGAGGATAGGATCTGCAGATTTGAAGTTTAAATGAGACCAAATAAAGATAAAATCATCAGCCATTTAAACAATGATTATGCGGATAACTTCCCCAATTTAAATTCAAAGATAAGATAAACACAGAATCAAGCCAAAAAGAGGGAAACAAGGAAAGCCAATCAAACAAGGATAAGATCAGGAAGAAATCAAGTTGTTAAATGAGAAAACAAAGAAAGCTGGAAACGTGTTCCACGCTCCACCTGCGCTAAGCGCAGTTTGGAGCGCAGCATTCTGGAAGCCACGCTTCACTTGTGCTGAGCGCAGAGTGAAGCGCAGCTACACGGATTAGTTTTCAAGTTTAATTTCAAAACAGATTCCTTCCAGATTTCAGATAGTTTTCCTTCATCTATAAATAGGACCTTTTGTAAAGATCAAAGGGAGCTTTTGGAGAGCGGATGATAGAGTTAGAGTTTAGGGCTCAAAGTTCAGAGCAGACCCCAAAGGGCTGCAGAGATAGCAACGCTAGGATTGAAGAAAAGTGTGACAGTTTCTTCATTGGTCTGTAATGGCTACCATGCGTAGCTAAATTCTCCAATAGGATTGAGTGTAGTTGATTCAATCCCCAACTGTATGTGAATTCTCTTTATTATTTATGAATCCCTATTCTATGATATCGGTACTTTTATACCTTGTTTAATGTGTAGCTTTCGCCTGTGTGCCGGAGTTATAGGTTGCTTTTATAAAATACATTGGGAAATGGTTTTGTGAATTCAACAGTGAGTTTGGGGGAACCGATAGGTAGGAAACTTGAACTCTGATTGGTAAAAGTACTCATAGTAGTCGCTATACGAATATAGGATGAATTGATAGTGTTAACGAACGGAAAAATAGAGCAATCAAGTCGGGGTAATTTGTCGCCTGGGAGAACCCGCATGGATTATCTTCGAGTATTTTACTACTGGTGACTCGGGGTAAAATAACATAGTTTGGCTAGGATATACTAGAAATATATTCATAAATAATCTTGAGGTTCACATATAAAAGGGGTGTGATGATACGAAGTTCAATCCTGATCCAAGTAACGCTATCTTACTCTACTCTACTCTCTGTTTTTCCTTTTATGCATTTAATTTCCGCAAAACAAACATCAAACACCGTTTCTTACTTGATAGTCTGATCACTAATCATTACGAGTTGAACCGTTCCCTGTGGATACGATACTCTTTACTTACTATTATACTGTTGGAATTTTGGTACGCTTGCCTAAATCCTATCAAGTATTTTTGACGTCGTTGCCGAGGAACGGTGTATCAATTCGTATAGACTTGGGATGTCTAACTATCAAGTTGTATATACTCTATCTTAGGATTTTAGATTTTTATTTTTTTTAGAAATTTTAGAAATTTTTCTTTTTGTTTTTATTCTTTTTATTAAAATTCTCTTCCACAGTTACCCTTTTCAAGTTTTCTTGTTTATGCTTTTGAGAGACCAGGTGTCCCCAAATCAGCTACAATTTGATCCAGAAATAGAAAGGACATCTAGGAAGAACAGAAGCAGAAACAAGAGAAGGAGAAGTAGGAGACTTGAGGAAGAACCCAAAAATATGGAAGGAGAAAAACCAAGAAAAAGAACTCTGGGAGATTATGTCATGCACCAAGGACCACGCCACTATTCAAGTATTGCCCTCCCAATCCCAATCACTGCAAAGATCGTGGAATTGAAAGCCTCACACCTCAAACTCATCAGTGTTCATCAATTTGCAGGATTGGATCACGAGAATCCACATACTCATCTCTCAACTTTTTACGAATTGATTGAAACTATGGGTTTTGAAGAAAGGGACCTGGAGTCTGTATGCTTACGTTTGTTTCCTTTTTCTCTGATAGGTAAAGCTAAGGAATGGTTGAAGTCATACCCCAACCAAAGTCTGAACAACTGGAAAATGGTAGAGGATAAATTTCTAAAGAGATTTTTCCCTCTATCCCGTTATATTCAAGCCAAGGCAAACATCTCCACATTCAGGCAAGAAGCTGATGAATCATTATGTGAAGCTTGGGAGAGGTTCAAATCCTTGCTGCACAAATGCCCTTGTCATGGTTTTGAAGATATTGCTCAGTTGAACATTTTCTGCAATGGACTCAAGCCTGATTCCAAGTCTTTCATAGATGCCGCAACAGGAGGAACAATCTTGGCAGTAGATGTTGAACGTGCTGTCACAATAATTGAGGATTTTGCAATAAATAATCAGCAAGTTCAGCATTGGAACCATCCAGCTCAGAAGAGGGAGTCACTTGAGCCGAATGATAATAAGTTCATCAAGGAACAATTAGAAGAACTCAGCCAACAAATAAAAATACTTGCTCAACAAAAAGCACATCCCGTTCCTGATCAAACCCCACAATTGATCTGTGATTTCTGTGCAGGCGACCATCCCAATGGTCATTGCTCTTATCCAGAAGTGAAAGTGGAACAAATCAATTATTTGGAAAGCATAGGGAAGCAGTATGAACCCTTCAACAATTGTCGGCAGAACCAAGACAGAGAGTCCACAGTGCATGATATAAACTCAAGAATTGAAGAGAAGCTCGACAGACTCATACAGGATATGAGCACCAGCCAGAAAGCAATAAAAGCAACATTTAGAAATTTGGTAACACAAGTGGAGCTAATAAGAAAGCAGTTCGCTGAACAGCAAGAGTACTGCAAGTCAATATCCACCAGAAGTGGTAAAGAGATAGGAAGAGACATTGGGGATAATTTGGTGGTAGAGGTTCTGGAGAGAAAAGAACAAGAGACTGGGGTTGAGAAAGAAGAGATAAATGAAGAAAAAGAACAAGAACAGAAAATTGAAGCAAACAAGAAGATGAAAGAGAAAGAGTTCACACGTGCTCCTCATGTCAAAGAGTTACCATATCCTAAGAATCCTTCCAAAAAGGACATTGACAGGAAGTTTATCAGGTTCATGGATATCATGAAAAGATTGCAAATCAACATTCCATTAATGGAAGCCATGGAACAAATGCCTACCTATGCCAAATTCATGAAAGAGCTGCTGACTAAAAAGAGGAAGTTCACAGACGAGACAATAGAGCTTGAAGCTGGGTGCAGTGCCATCATTCAGAAGTCACTGCCACAAAAGACAAAAGACCCAGGTAGTTTCACCATACCAGTGACAATTGGATCACTACCAGTAGGGAAGGCATTGCTTGACTTAGGAGCCAGCATAAACCTAATGCCCTTATCTATGCTCAAAAGAATTGGAGATCTGGAGGTAAATCCAACAAGGATGACTTTACAACTAGCTGAAGATCAATGAAGTTTCCATACGGGGTTGCAGAAGATGTGCTAGTCAAAGTAGACAAGTTCATGTTTCCAGTGGACTTCGTAATCATGGATATTGAGGAAGATGCTGAAATACCCCTCATCCTTGGGAGACCATTCATGAAAACTGCAAAGGTGATAATTGATGTAGATGATGGTAACTTAAAAGTACGAGTGCAAGATGATGAGGTAAGTTTCAATGTGTTCGAAGCAATGCAGCATCCCAAAGAGAAGCAACGGTGTCTTCAATTAGAAGTGTTGGAGGAGACTTCTTTGATTGATCAGGGGTTATTAACAAAAGCAGATCCTCTGGTAAAAGTTCTAACAGGTATTGGCAATGCATTTGATGAAGAAGAAAGAAGAGAATATTCTTCAAAGGAACTGGACTCGGCCAGTTCCGTCTAGGGATGTCAACGGGGCGGGGCGGGTGCAGGTAGTACCTACCCGTATAAGTACCCGCTAAAATTAACGGGTACCCATGCGGGTAATGGGTATCCGTGGGTATTCACGGGTACCCATTAATGTTTAAGAATTTGAATTTTATTAAATAAAAATAGAGGATATGTTATATAATAAATTATAATATCATACTATATATATAAACAATCATTATATAATACCATTACATGTTAATATATTAAAAATATTATAAAAAATTAATATAAAATAAATTATATCTCATCATAAAATAATAAAAAATCTTAATATTCAAATATATTTAATAGAAAAATATATTTTAATGAGTATGTGGGTACCCGCGGGGCGGGTAGTATAATATCCGTCCCCACCCATTTAATAAATATGCGGGTACCCATTTCGGATATATCCGCGGGTATTCGCGGGTGTGGGTTTTTTTGACATCCCTAGTTCCGTCCCACCAGAGGAAGCAAGCACTGAAGCATTACAACAGGACAAGAACATTGAAAGTCAGAAGCTGGAACTTAAGGTACTACCCTCTCATCTCAAATATGCTTTTCTTGATGAAGCTAAGAATAAACCTATTGTCATAAGCAAGACTTTAACCCCATTAGAGGAGGAAAAGCTTCTTTCTATTTTGAAGGACAATGAAGGAGCCATAGGATGGTCCTTATCAGATATCAAAGGCATCAATCCGTCATACTGCATGCACAAGATCCATATGGAGGAAGATTACAAGTCGGTCACTCAACCTCAAAGAAGACTGAATCCTACAATGAAAGAGGTAGTGAAAAAGGAAGTATTAAAACTCCTCGATGCAGGTATGATCTATCCCATCTCTGATAGTGCTTGGGTAAGTCCTATCCAGGTTGTTCCTAAAAAGGGGGGTATGACAGTCATTAAAAATGATAAAAATGAATTGATTCCCACTAGGACAGTGACTTGATGGAGAATGTGTATAGACTATAGAAAATTAAACCAAGCAACTAGGAAAGATCATTTTCCTTTGCCTTTTATGGATCAAATGTTAGAAAGGTTAGCAGGGCAAGCTTTTTATTGTTTTCTGGATGGCTATTCCGGTTATAACCAAATAGCTGTAAATCCAGAGGACCAAGAAAAAACCGCTTTCACTTGTCCTTTTGGTGTTTTTGCCTACAGGAAAATGTCGTTTGGATTATGCAAAGCACTATCAACTTTTCAAAGATGCATATTGTCAATATTCTCAGACTTGGTGGAGAGGTGCATAGAGTGTTTATGGATGACTTTTCAGTTTTCGGAAATTCCTTTGATAACTGCTTGGAGAATCTGAACACCGTGTTGAGGCAGTGTTTGGAAACTAACCTCGTACTGAATTGGGAAAAGTGCCATTTTATGGTAACTGAAGGTGTAGTTCTTGGACACAAAATCTCTGCAAAAGGAATTGAAGTGGACAAAGCTAAGATAGAAGTCATTGAAAAGCTACCTCCACCAGTGAATGTGAAAGGCATCAGAAGCTTCCTAGGGCATGCAGGATTTTACAGACGTTTGATCAAAGACTTCTCAAAGATAGCCAAGCCTCTCAGCAATTTACTTAACAAAGACATCTCATTTAAATTTGATGATGAATGCTTGACTGCTTTCAATTTGTTGAAACAAAAACTAATATTTGCTCCTGTCATTGTTGGTCCTGATTGGACACTTGGTTTTGAGTTAATGTGTGATTCCAGTGACTATGCGTTGTGGGAGCAGTTCTAGGACAGAGAAAGTCTAAAGTTTTTCATGTCATACACTATGCTAGCAAGGTTTTGAATGAAGCACAAATCAATTATGCTATCACAGAAAAAGAGTTATTAGCAATAGTGTATGCATTGGAAAAATTCAGACCATATTTGATAGGCTCAACTATCACCATTCATACTGATCATGCTGCAATAAAATATCTTCTAACTAAACCAGATTCTAAACCTAGACTGATAAGATGGATTTTGGTGTTGCGGGAATTTGATTTGGTTATTAAAGATAAAAAGGGAAGTGAGAATGTGGTGGTAGAACATTTATCAAGGTTGGTGAACGAGGAAGTAACCAGAACTCAAGCTGAATTACAAGAAGAATTCTCAGATGAAAAGCTCATGATGATTCAAGAAAGACCGTGGTTCGCTGACATGGCCAACTTCAAAGCAGCAGGAGTGGTCCCAGAAGATCTCACATGGCTGTTGAGTCTCAAAAATATCATAAGTAAATTATGATGCTTCAAGACAATATAATTCCCAAGTTTTAATGACTAACAAATTTGGGTTAAAATAATTCATCTTAGATACATATATGTTTTAATGATTTATCTATGATTTCAGCAAGCCACTATGAACTTACAAAAAGACTTTGTGAAGTGTTTCAAACTGTCTGAGGTATCAAGCCTTCTGAAGGATCAACCCGTCTGAAGTGTTGAAGCCGTCTGAAGTGCCCAACCCGTCTGAAGTGTTGAAGCTGTCTGAAGTCTCATTAATGACGTGGCACTTTTGCTGAAGTTTTGTGAAGACGTCTTCTGAGTCTCTGCTGCACGTACCTTTTCAAGCATATTTATGGCAAGGAACACAAAGGTTTTTCCTGGTGTTTTTGAAATTCATACACCACTGAGGAAATTCCTGCAACGCAGCCTCTGCAACAGCATTTGAAGCAGCTTTTTGGCAGATGCAACCTTGTTCTGTGTCAGAAAGGGCAGGACTCTCAGAAGCATGTCTCACAACGGATTAAATAGCATTTAATGCTATCTCTAAACGGTGGTTTTTCTTAACGGACTGAAGTCTGGGTATATATACCCCTCATGAAGACCATCTCCATATATACACATAGAGAAGAACAGAGAAGGATTTCATATTCAAGAAAATCAAAGAGAAACAAATCGCCGCTAGTTTTTACTCTGTAAAAACTCTCTGATAATATTCTTTGTACACACATTTGTATATCCTGAGAATACCTCAGTTATCTTTGTACATTGTATTCGTTTGAGCTTATAACTGGTTTAGTTTAAAAGCTTAAACTTATCTTTTCTCTGTAAAATCGTTCTTGAGCCTGGAGAGGCTTTTTTTCTAAAGAATACTTGTTTGTAAGAGCCTGGAGAGGCTTGGTGTCTAAAGAATACTTGGTTGTAGAGCCTGGAGAAGCTTGGTGTCTAAAGAATACTTGGTTGTAGAGCCTGGAGAGGCTTGGCTGTAAAGAATACTTGGTTGTAGAGCTTGAAGAGGCTTGACTGTAAAAGAATACTTGTAATCTTTGTGAAAGATTAAGAGAAAATCCAAGTGCTAGTTGGCATTGGGACTGGACGTAGCTCACAGTGGTAGTGAGTGAACCAGGATAAATTCCTTGGCTAAGTTTTCTATCCCTTAACTCTTGTCAATTCGTTTATACTAATTTAAGGGAGTTGAAAAGCAATTCTAAATATTTCAAAAGCTAAGAAACCTTTTAAAATATATTTCCAGAAGCTGTCTTAAAAACTTCAGACAGTCCTCAAAAACCTGTCTGAAACAGTTTTATACTTGTTGCTTTGAAAAAGCTTTCAAAAATATTAAGAAACACTATTCAACCCCCCTTCTAGTGTTTCCCTATGTTTCTACAGTTGGTATCAGAGCTCAACTCAGAGTTGAGCACCTAACAAGTGTTGAGGATTAAAGATCTAGATGGAAGCTTCCAACAACAACGGGAAATATATCACTGAAGGAGCCTCTATCACAAGACCCCCAGCATTCAATGGTGTGGATTACCACTATTGGAGGGATCGTATGAAGTTGTTCATTGAGAGCAACAACATTGATGTTTGGGATGTAGTCACTGATGGAGACTATGTGCCTATGCACAATGGCTTGCCTATACCTAAGGCTGAATGGACCCTGGAGCAGAAGGCTAGAGTCCAGATGAATGCCAAAGCCGAGCTCTATTTGATATGTTCTTTGAATAAATCAGAATATGAGAAGGTTCATGGTTGTACATCTGCCAAGGAAATCTGGGATACACTTGCAGCAGCCCATGAAGGGACTGAGACTGTCAAGCAATCCAAGATCAGTATGCTTATACATCAATATGAGATGTTTAAGATGGAAGAAACTGAAACCATTGATCAAATGTTTGGAAGGTTTCAGACCATAACCAATGGAATCCGGTCTTTGCGTAGAACTTATGAATCTGGAGATAATAACAGAAAGATTCTAAGAAGTTTGCCTAAGTCCTGGAGACCCAAAGTTACTGCCATTCAAGAGGCAAGAGATTTGAACTCTCTTAGAATGGAAGAACTGTTGGGATCTCTTAAGGTTCATGAGCTTGATCTTGGTGAAGATGACAACACGAAGAAGTCTCTAGCACTAAACTCCAAGGCCAGTCAGCCTAGGCATGGCAAGATGAAGGCTATGCAAGCTGAAGAAACTTCAGAAGCAGATGAAGATTCTGGAGATAGCTCAGAAGATGATGATCTTGCTCTGTTGAGTAGAAAGATCAAAAGAATGCTGCAAAATAGAGGGAAGTTCAGAAGGAACCAACCTTCAACCTCTAAAGGAGGTAAGTCAGGTAAAGACTCTCAAAATGACAAGGTTATTTGTTTTGAATGTAAACAACCAGGTCACATGAAGGCAGAATGCCCAAAGCTGAAGAAGAATACCTTCAAAAAGAAGAAGTTCTTCAAGAAAAAGAAAGGTCTGATGGCTACATGGGAGGATCTTGATGAGTCCACTTCAGAAGAAGAGGAGGACACTTCAAAAGAGGCCAACCTATGTCTCATGGCCAGCCTGCCCTCATCAGACAGCTCTGAAGAAGAGGTATTTCCCTTAACTCTTCAAGAGATGTATGATGACCTGATGGAAAGTTCCAAGGAGCTCTTCCAAGAGTAAAAGAATCTATCCAAAGCTCACACAGAAATGTGTAGTAAATATGAAGCTATTGAGATAGAAAATATTATGCTCAAGGAAAAGATTCTTGTGTCTGAAGTCAGCAGTTCACAATCTGTGTCTAAAGAAAATAAAAAACTTCAGAAACAAGTTGAGGAACTGACAAAAGACTTGGCTAAATTTGTCAAAGGAACTGATAATCTTAACAGATTACTTGGCAATCAAAGGCATTCCCTTGACAAAAGTGGTTTAGGATTTTGTGATCATGATGTCTCTGAACCTCATATTTTTAATATCGCTAAAGGAAAAAAGAAAGTTATTGGGTGTTCTCACTGTGGCAAAGCTGGACACAATGTGGCTCAGTACAAACACAAAGGGAGACCTAAACCCAAGTCTAACAAGAAAGGACCCAAAAGAATATGGGTACCTAAGAACTTGATTATTCCTGTTGCAGATGTGTTTAACAGGACAAAGGAAACCCCACAAATGGTACCTGGACAGTGGCTGCTCGCGACACATGACAGGAGAAAGGTCTTTGTTCCAAAACCTTAGACCCAGAGCAGAAGGAGTGGTCACCTTTAGTGGAAATTAGTAAGGGAAGATCACTGGTATAGGGACTGTAAGTATGACTCCTCTATCCCTTATTAAGAATGTTCTCCTAGTAGAAGGACTTCAACACAATCTATTGAGCAAAAGTCAATTGTGTGACAGTGGATATGTGGTTTCCTTCACTAAGGAAGTATGTATAGTCAAAGACTCTCATGATCAAATCCTTTTTACTGCTAAGAGGCACAATAATGTGTACAAAATTGATCTAGAGGAGTTAGCAAGTCAAAATGTAAAATGTTTTATCTCTGTTGAAGATGAAAAACAGATTTGGCATCAAAGACTAGGGCATGCCAGCTTGAGATTAATCTCAAGGTTAGCAAAACACAACCTTGTTAAAGGTTTGCCCAAGCTTTTATACAAATCTGATATTTTATGTGAAAGCTGTCTGAAAGGGAAACAAACAAGACACTCATTTAAGAGTAAGGATGTTATTTCTACTAGCAGACCATTAGAACTTTTACACATTGACTTGTTTGGTCCTATTAGAACAGCAAGCATTAGTGGTAAGAAATATGGTTTGGTCATTGTTGATGACTATTCTAGATATACATGGGTAATATTCCTTAGAAGCAAGGATGAGACCTTTAAGAATTTCACAATATTCTGCAAGAAGGTACAGAATGAAAAAGGATTCTGTATATCTGTCATTAGAAGTGATCATGGTGGAGAGTTTGAGAATGCAAACTTTCAGCTGTTCTGTGATGAGAATGGGATCTCACACAATTTCTCTGTGGCTAGAACACCTCAACAAAATGGGGTTGTTGAGAGAAAGAACAGAAGTTTGCAAGAGATGGGAAGAACCATGCTCAACTCATGCAGTCTACCAAGGACCTTCTGGGCAGAGGCTATTAACACAACCAGCTACCTTCAAAACAGAATATTGGTAAGACCAATTCTGAAAAGGACTCCCTATGAGTTGTGGAAAGGAAGAAAACCCAACATATCATATTTCCATCCCTTTGGCTGTGAGTGTTTTATACTTAACACAAAGGATGATCTTGGAAAATTTGATGCAAAGTCTGATAAAGGATTTTTCATAGGTTATTCTGAAACATCAAAAGCCTATAGAGTTTATAACTCTAGAACTTTAATCGTAGAAGAATCAATCCATGTTAAATTCAATGACATAAAAGAGACTGATAGGGAACTATCAGATCTAGAAGATGATTTTGCAGGAATGGAGCTAAACACACACAACATCACCAAGGATGAACAGGTGTCTGAAGATCTATCAGAACCTCTTCAGACAAATGTTGAGTCTCAGACTGACTTAGTATCACCTCTCAAACCTGACTGGAGATACAAGTCACATCATCCTAAAGAGCAAATCATTGGCAGTACTTCAGAAGGAGTTAAGACAAGATCAAAATTCAAGAATCTGAATTCTCTTGCTCTCTTGTCTGAAATCGAGCCAAAGAACATTGATGAAGCTCTGCATGATGAAGGGTGGATCCTAGCCATGCAAGAGGAGCTGAATCAATTTGCTAGGAGTGATGTCTGGACCCTTGTTCCTAAACCCCATGGGAAAACAATTATTGGAACCAAATGGGTGTTCAGAAATAAGTTGTCTGAAGAAGGAAAAGTGGTCAGAAACAATGCAAGATTGGTGGCTCAAGGGTACAATCAACAAGAAGGCATTGACTTTACTGAAACATTTGCCCCTGTTGCCAGGTTAGAAGCAATTAGAATTCTTCTTTCTTATGCTATAAATAATGACATCAAACTATATCAAATGGATGTCAAAAGTGCTTTTCTCAATGGATTCATTGAAGAAGAAGTTTTTGTTAGACAACCCCCTGGTTTTGAGGATGTTGCTTTTCCTGATCATGTTTTCAAACTGAAAAAGGCTCTTTATGGTCTGAAACAAGCCCCAAGAGCTTGGTATGACAGATTGAGCAGTTTTCTTATCAAAAATGGTTTTGAAAGAGGAAAAGTAGATACAACCCTTTTTAGAAAACAGTCTAACAAAAATCTGATGCTTGTCCAGATATATGTTGATGACATTATATTTGGTTCAACTGATTCTTCACTATGCAAAGAGTTTTCTAAGTTAATGCAATCAGAGTTTGAAATGAGTTTAATGGGTGAACTAAAATTTTTCTTAGGACTTCAGATTAAGCAAGATTCTGATTGTATATGAATCCATCAAGAGAAATATACAAAAGAAATGCTTAAGAAGTTCAATTAAAGTGATTGCAAACCCATGTCAACTCCTATGCATCCCTCTTCATCTTTAAGTAAGGATGAAAATGAAGAACCAGTTAATCAAACTTTGTATAGAGGAATGATTGGCTCTTTATTGTATCTAACAGCAAGTAGACCTGACATTATGTTCAGTGTATGTCTTTGTGCTAGATTTCAATCAGATCCAAGAACTACTCATTACAAAACTGTCAAGAGAATTTTTAGATATCTTAAAGGTACTACTAATCTTGGTCTATGCTATAAGAAAGACAAGGATTGCAGGTTAATAGGATACTGTGATGCTGACTTTGCTAGAGATAAAATAGAAAGAAAAAGTACCAGTGGAGGTTGTCACTTCTTTGGAAGCAACATGATCAGCTGGTCAAGCAAAAGGCAAAGTACCATTGCATTATCAACAGCAGAAGCAGAATACATCTCAGCAGCCAGTTGTTGTTCACAACTGCTATGAGTGAAGTATCAGCTTGAGGATTTTAACATTCCTATATTTGTTATACCTGTGTTGTGTGATAATACAAGTGCCATTAATTTGTCTAAGAATCCTATTCAACATTCTAGGGCTAAACATATAGAAATCAAGCATCATTTCATTAGAGACTATGTTCAGAAAGGTGTTTTTGATATAAAGTTCATTGAAACAGAGCATCAATGGGCATATATATTCACAAAACCCCTGGCTGAAGATAGATTTAAGTTCATATGCAATAACTTGAACATACATGCATTTTCTAATTGATTTTGTATGCTGTCTGAAAAGAGCATATGAAATTTCTCACTTGTCTGAAATAACTTGATGACATGGCTATCTGAGACGGTTAAATTACATTTATTTTGTTTCTTCCACTTCGCACGTTACTCAACGTCTGCGCAGCCAGTACATGCCATCATTACATCATGGGTCTATAAATGCAGGAGTTAGTGTGTTGGAGAAGCCTTACACTTTCTCTCAGCTTTTGTTTAAACTTCTTCATCTCTCTCGCAACCGATTTCATCTCAAGCTTTCTCTGCAACTTCAATGGCACCAAAGAAGTCTTCAAGTTCAGGTGGAAATGTGGTTAGATCCAAAGGTGTGGACCTTGAGGATCTTCGTAACCTTGGGATGGACTTGTTTGAGGAGTTTGATGTTGTGCGCTGGACGCCATTCTTTGACAAGGTTTACTGTTCATGGCATGAGCAGAGTGTGATTGACTTCTGGGCATCAGCAAGAGGAATCCCTAACTCCAAAGGGATATATGAAAGCATCAGGGCTGATGTTCTGGGTGTTTTTGTGTTCGTGGATGAAGGTATTTTGTCTACTGTCACTGGTGTAGAGGCAGAAGGAGCATCTTTCTCTCCTGGATGGGAGCAGAAGAATGGTGGTCAGAAGAAATTTACCAAGATGTTGTATGGAACTGAAGTGCCTGAAAGTCCTTATTCCAAATTCATGTTAGATAAGGTGAGAGTACTCCACTCCATCTTAGGGTGCTCTATAATCCCTAAGAGTGGGAGCAGAAATCATGTGTCTGAACTAGAAAGATTCTGCTTGATCCATCTGCTGCAGAAGGAGAAGATGAATCTTCCAAGCATCCTTATGTTTCACATGCAGAAGAAGATCAGAGATTCAGGTGCAAATCTTCCCCACAATCTGCTCATAACCAAGGTACTCTTACACTTCAAAGTGCCTATTGTGAGGCTGTATGATCACAAAGGCCCTAATTTCTTTGGTGAAGCAAATCTTAAGAGCATGAATCTAAAGAATGCTCTAGTACCAAGACCTCCATCTCCTACTCTAAAGGAGAGTATGTTACTGGAGAAGGCATCAAGGAGGAAAAGCACCATTGAGGTACTGGAAAGAGAGCTGCAGGGAGACATAAAAAAGGAGGAGTTCAAAGGCTCTAAGCCCTCTCCTCAACCAAAGCTGCGGAAGTTACCGGTAAGAAGTGCAGCAAAAGTGTCTGCAACAAACCCTAACTTGCACTCTAAGACAACTAAACCTGTTCAGAAGGCTTTGCCAAAGTCATCTGAAATTGTGGGTCAAGAGTCTGAAATTGCAAGGCCTCTTAAGCCTACTTCAGACAAAGAAGGAAAAGCTCATGAGGATAGGATTGTTGTTGCTCATGCTGTAGCAGCATCACCTTTGGCTACTTGCCCCTCTGATCCAGAACTAATCCAAGTGGCTGCCATAGCTACTGCTTTGGAACAAGAGGAGCTGGAACAAAAAGAAGAGCAAGAGAAGTCTGATCATGCACTTGTTGTGGCTGCACAACTTGCCTTAGCTGATGATGAAAGGCAAGAAACCTTGGCTCAAGGTTCTAAGAAAAGAAGAAGATCCAGTGTTGTTCAGAGGAAGAAGAAGAGAAGTAGACTTCTTGAGGTGGCTCCTGAACCTACTACTAGGGTTACAAGAAGTGTGACTAGTCAACAAGAAGCTGTGGAGATGGCTGACAAGTACCAGAAGTTTGTCACAGCCAATCTCTTTTTCAAAAAACGTAGAGAAGCCAAGCAAGCTGAAAGAGAAAACCAGCAGGTGTTTGAACCTGAAAAGGCTAAGACTCCAGTAAAGAGGCTTAGAGTCAGGTTTGACAATGTGACCCCTTCACCACCCTCTTCACCTGAAAAGAGGCCTGCTCAAGAACAAGAAAAATAAATAGAGATTGATGATCAACCTATGGTTACTGAAGAAGAAGAACCTGCACCACCATCACCATCATCTCCTCCATCACCCCCATCCTCACCATCATCTTCATCATCTTTAGAGTCAGCTCAATCTGAAGAACCTGTTGTGGAGATTCAGCAAGGATCAAGTTCCAAGGTATGGAAAGGGAGTATGCTGCCTGAACACATTAGGCTTGGACCCAAAAGTAGGGATTTCTTCACAGAACCCACTTTTGATCCTTATGCATTCCCCTACACTGATCATCAGTATGAGGAAGAAGCTGAAGTGCCCCATAAGAGGTATGAGGGATCTTTCTTTGAAAGGGAAAGGGTTCCTAAGTTCCCAAACCTCTATGAAGAGTTGTTGTACTTCAGAGATGCACCTCCCATCTCTCTGCATCAAGGTTTGATCAAGCACACTGCTGAAGCTGAAAGAGATAGGTACAAGGGAAGCTTTGATCAGCAGTACTCAGGACAGTTAGAGAAGATCAGAAAGGGTGTGGTACCACCTTCTCATAAGTGGGCTCCACTCAATCCTTTCTCTAATGAAGACTGTCTGAAATTATCCAATGAAGACTGGAGCTTTGCTAGGCAGCTGTATACAGAAGGAGAGTTGTTTGAAAGAGACTGTCTCAAGGGCATAGGTATGAGAGGCTACAAGCCTCCTAGGACTTTCTCAATCAGGCCAACCACCAAAATTCTGGTGCAACCTGATAGGATTGTGCCTAGGTATCCTTTGAAGGAGGGTTCTGAAGATAAGTTTAAAGAACCTAAAGTTTACTCAGCCCCCTTCAAGCCTTTGACTCCAAGGGAGTGGAGAGAGCTTCCTGCCAATATAAAGAAGCAAGGAGGAGGCATGGATCACAGTCTCAGAGATAGAGTTTGGGCTTCGTATTGGAAGATAAGAGAGGATGTTGGATCCTCTTCTGGGTCATCTGGACCTGATGAAGATTCACTAGTTGGTCATGGGAAGCACCTCAATGTGCAGTATATGTTTATCAGACAACCCTTTCCCCCTCTGGCTGCACCATTTCATGAAGAATGGGAGTTATTAAACTCCATTGGCACCTTCTTTCATCCTGTCTATCATCCTCATGAGTATGGGTTGTTTCCAGGTTTTGGAGTGCTGCGATTTGTATGTAGGTACATTCAAATCATGTTCTATGAATCAGATCCTGATCCTGAGGAAGAAAATAGAAGGCTAAGGATGAAGATAAAGAAGCTGGAGAGGAAGAATGCAGACCTTGTTGCTAGGCAAGACCAAATCCTTCAAGAGCAACAGCAGATTAAATATGGTCAAGAGGATATGAAGACTGCTCTTCTTTCTCAAATTGACAAAGCCAAAGATGAGATGATTTCTTTCTTGAAGGAAGCTTTGCTGAAGAAAGATGGATAGTCTATGATGTGTAGCCATGTTTCTTAGTTCATTTCTTTCAAGTGTTTAAATTTCTATTTGTCTGAACTATTTGCTATAATCTATTAGTTTTTACTCATGAATGTTGTGCTTTATTGTCTGAGTTTGTTGTTATCCTTCATGTTTTTGTTGTGATTTATTGTCTGAGTTTGCTGTTATCCTTCATGTTTTTGTTGTGATTTATTGTCTGAGTTTGTTGTTGTTGTGCTCTGGAAACCCTTTTGATTGATGACAAAAGGGGGAGTATAAAACCTAACAAAATCCGAATCTGAAGTGATTACAGGACTCAGGGGGAGCATATAAGAAACTGATAAAACTGAAAAGAGTAAATCAATTTAAGTGTTCATCATCTGAGAGGGAGTTATCTTTTTTTATTAAAAACTCCTTTCAGATTTGTATATTTTTAAGCAAATTTGTCATCATTAAAAAGGGGGAGAATGTTGAGTCTCAAAAATATCATAAGTAAATTATGATGTTTCAAGACAATATAATTCCCAAGTTTTAATGACTAACAAATTTGGGTTAAAATAATTCATCTTAGATACATATATGTTTTAATGATTTATCTATGATTTCAGCAAGCCACTATGAACTTAGAAAAAGACTTTGTGAAGTGTTTCAAACTGTCTGAGGTATCAAGCCTTCTGAAGGATCAACCCGTCTGAAGTGTTGAAGCCATATGAAGTGCCCAACCCGTCTGAAGTGTTGAAGCTGTCTGAAGTCTCATAAATGATGTGGCACTTTTGCTGAAGTTTTGTGAAGACGTCTTCTGAGTCTCTGTTGCACGTACCTTTTCAAGCATATTTATGGCAAGGAACACAGAGGTTTTTCCTGGTGTTTTTGAAATTCATACACCACTGAGGAAATTCCTGCAACGCAGCCTCTGCAACAACATTTGAAGCAGCTTTTTGGCAGATGCAACCTTGTTCTGTGTCAGAAAGGTCAGGACTCTCAGAAGCATGTCTCACAACGGATTAAATAGCATTTAATGTTATCTCTAAACGGTGATTTTTCTTAACGGACTGAAGTCTGGGTATATATACCCCTCATGAAGACCATCTCCATATATACACATAGAGAAGAACAGAGAAGGATTTCATATTCAAGAAAATCAAAGAGAAACAAATCGCTGCTAGTTTTTACTCTGTAAAAACTCTCTGATAATATTCTTTGTACACACATTTGTATATCTTGAGAATACCTCAGTTATCTTTGTACATTGTATTCGTTTGAGCTTATAACTGGTTTAGTTTGAAAGCTTAAACTTATCTTTTCTCTGTAAAATCGTTCTTGAGCCTGGAGAGGCTTGTTGTCTAAAGAGTACTTGTTTGTAAGAGCCTGGAGAGGCTTGGTGTCTAAAGAATACTTGGTTGTAGAGCCTGGAGAGGCTTGGTGTCTAAAGAATACTTGGTTGTAGAGCCTGGAGAGGCTTGGCTGTAAAGAATACTTGGTTGTAGAGCCTGAAGAGGCTTGACTGTAAAAGAATACTTGTAATCTTTGTGAAAGATTAAGAGAAAATCCAAGTGCTAGTTGGCATTGGGACTGGACGTAGCTCACAGTGGTAGTGAGTGAACCAGGATAAATTCCTTGGCTAAGTTTTCTATCCCTTAACTCTTGTCAATTCGTTTATACTAATTTAAGAAAGTTGAAAAGCAATTCTAAATATTTCAAAAGCTAAGGAACCTTTTAAAATATATTTCCAGAAGTTGTCTTAAAAACTTCAGACAGTCCTCAAAAACCTGTCTGAAATAGTTTTATACTTGTTGTTTTGAAAAAGCATTCAAAAATATTAAGAAACACTATTCAACCCCCCTTCTAGTGTTTCCTATTGAGTCTCAAAAATATCATAAGAGATTTTATGATGTTTTAAGACAGCAATATTTCCAAGTTTTAATGATTAACAAATTTACATTATTTATTTTCACAGATACTCTTAAGTGTTTAATTATTTATCTGTGATTTCAGAAAGCCACAATACGCTTTATAAGTCTTTAAGAAGTGCTTCAAGTCATCTGAGGGAAACAGGCCTTCTGAAGTGGTCAACCTGTCTTAAGTGTTGAAGCTGTCTGAAGAGCCAAGCCCGTCTGAAGACTGGAACCCGTCTGAAGATTGGAAGCCGTCTGAAGCTTTAGTAATGACGTGGCATCTTTGCTGAAACCTTGCGTGAAGACTTTTCTGAGTCTCTGCTGCTCGTACGTTTTGGAACACATTTATGGCAACAAACACAGAGGCCTTTCCTGGTGCATTTGAATTTCATACACCACTGAGGAAATCTCTGCAAACGCAGCAACGCAGCAATTCCTGAAGCAGCCTTTTGGCAGATGCAACCTTGTACTGTGTCAGGAATGTCAGGATGCTCAGAAGTATGTCTCACAACGGATTGTATAGCATTTAATGCTATCTCTAAACGGTGGTTTTTCAACGGATTAAAATCTGGGTATAAATACCCCTTATGAAGACCATCATCCTGTTAGAAGAGGAGATCATATAGAAAAAGAGAATCAAAACGCTGCAATTTTTTCTTCAAGAAAATCACTCTGATAAAATTCTTTGTACACTTTGTATTTTCATATCCTGAGTATACCTCAGTTTTTAGCTGTACATTGTAATAGGTTTGAGCTTCAAACTTGTGTAGTTTAAAAGCTTAAACTCTTTTTCATTGTAATCTCTGTTTGAGCCTGAAGAGGCTTGTCTGTAAAACAATACTTGGTTGTAGAGCCTGAAGAGGCTTGACTGTAAAAGAATACTTGTAATCTTTTTGAAAGATTAAGAGAAAATCCAAGTGCTTGTTGGCATTGGGACTGGAGGTAGCTCACAGTGGTAGTGAGTGAACCAGGATAAATCCTTGGCTAAGTTTTATATCCCTTATCTCTTGTCAATTCGTTTATATTAATATCAAGGTGTTGAAAAGATATTCTAAATATTTTAAAAGCAAAGAAACCTTTTAAAATATATTTTCAGGAGCCATCCAAAAACTTCAGACAGCCCCCATAAACCTGTCTGAAACTGTTTGTAACTTGTTGTTTTCAAAAAGCTTTTAAAAATATAAAGAAACACTATTCAACCCCCCTTCTAGTGTTTCCCTGTGTTTCTACAGTTGGTACCAGAGCTTAACTCAGGGTTGAGCACCTAACAAGTGTTGAGGACTAAAAGATCCAGATGGAAGCTGCAAACAACAATAGGCAATACATCTCTGAGGGTGCATCTATCACAAGACCCCCAGCATTCAATGGAGTAGACTATCACTACTGGAGAGATCGTATGAAGCTGTTCATTGAAACCAACAAAATTGATGTCTGGGATGTAGTTACTGATGGAGACTATGTGCCCATGCAAAACAATGTGCCTATACCTAAGGCTGATTGGACCTTGGAGCAGAAGGCTAGAGTTCAGATGAATGCCAAAACCAAACTCTATTTGATATGCTCATTGAACAAATCAGAATATGAGAAGGTGCATGGTTGTACATCTGCCAAGGAAATCTGGGATACTCTTGCAGCAGCCCATGAAGGGACTGAAACTGTCAAGCAATCCAAGATTAGTATGCTCATACATCAATATGAGATGTTCAAAATGGAAGAAACAGAAACCATTGATCAGATGTTTGGGAGGTTTCAGACCATTACAAATGGACTCAGGTCCTTGGGCAAAACTTATGAATCTGGAGATAATAACAGAAAGATTCTAAGAAGCTTGCCTAAGACCTGGAGACCCAAAGTTACTGCCATTCAAGAGGCAAGAGACTTAAACTCTCTTAGAATGGAGGAACTTCTGGGATCTCTCAAGGTTCATGAGCTTGAGCTTGGAGAAGATGACAACAAGAAGAAATCTCTGGCTCTAAACTCCAAGACCAGTCAGCCTAGGAATGGCAAGATGAAGGCTATGCAAGCTGAGGAAACTTCAGAAACAGATGAGGATTCTGAAGATAGCTCAGGAGATGATGATCTTGCTCTTTTAAGTAGGAAGATCAAAAGAATGCTCCAAAACAGAGGAAAGTTCAGAAGGAATCAACCTTCAACTTCTAAAGGAGGTAAGACAGGTAAAGATTTTCAAAATGACAAAATTATTTGTTTTGAATGCAAACAACCAGGTCACATGAAGGCTGAGTGTCCTAAGTTGAAGAAAAACACATTCAAAAAGAAGAAGTTCTTCAAAAAGAAGAAGGGACTAATGGCAACATGGGAAGACCTTGATGAATCTACTTCTGAAGAAGAAGAAGATACTTCAGAAGAGGCCAACTTATGTCTTATGGCCAGTCTGCCATCATCAGACAGCTCTGAAGAAGAGGTATTTCCTTTAACCCTTCAAGAAATGTATGATGATCTGATGGAAAGCTCCAAGGAACTATTTCAAGAGTATAAGAATCTATCCAAGGCTCACACAGAAATGTGTAATAAATATGAAGCCCTTGAAATAGAAAATATTATGCTCAAGGAAAAGATCCTTGTGTCTGAAATCAGTAGTTCTCAACATGTGTCTGAAGAAAATATAAAACTTCAGAAGCAAGTTGAGCAACTGACAAAAGACTTAGCTAAGTTTGTCAAAGGAACTGATAATTTGAACAGATTATTTGGTGATCAAAGACATTCCATTGACAAAAGTGGCTTAGGCTTTTGGGATCATAACATGCCTGAACCTCATATTTTTAATGTTGAAAAAGGCAAGGGAAAGGTTACTGGGTGTTCTCACTGTGGAAAAGCTGGACACAATGTGACTCAGTGTAAACACAAAAAGAGACCAACACCCAGGTCTAACAAAAGAGGACCCAAAAGAATATGGGTACCTAAAAACTTGATTATTCCTGTTGCAGATGTGTTTAACAGGACAAAAGAAACCCCACAAATGGTACCTGGACAGTGGATGCTCGCGACACATGACAGGAGAAAGGTCTTTGTTCCAAAACCTTAGACCAAGAAATGGAGGTGTGGTCACCTTTGGTGGAAACCAGCAAGGGAAGATCACAGGAATAGGGACTGTAGGTATGTCACCTTTATCCCTTATTAAAAATGTTCTCCTAGTGGAAGGACTTCAACACAACCTACTGAGCATAAGTCAATTATGTGACAGTGGATATGTGGTCTCTTTCACTAAGGAAGGTTGTATAGTCAAAGACTCTTCTGATCAAATCCTTTTTACTACTAAAAGGCATAGCAATGTGTACAAAATTGATCTAGAGGAACTAGCAAGTCAAAATGTTAAATGTTTTATTTCTATTGAAGATGAAAAACAGATTTGGCATCAAAGACTTGGGCATGCCAGCTTGAGATTAATCTCAAGATTAGCAAAATACAATCTGGTTAAAGGCTTACCCAAGCTTTCATACAAATCTGACATTTTATGTGAAAGCTGTTTGAAAGGGAAACAAACAAGACACTCATTTAAGAGTAAAGATGTTGTTTCTACTAGCAGACCTCTAGAACTATTGCATATTGACTTGTTTGGTCCTATTAGAACAGAAAGCATTAGTGGTAAGAAATATGGTTTGGTCATTGTTGATGACTATTCTAGATACACATGGGTTATATTCCTTAGAAGCAAGGATGAAACTTTTAAGAATTTCACAATATTCTATAAGAAGGTACAGAATGAAAAAGGATTCTGTATATCTGTCATCAGAAGTGATCATGGTGGAGAGTTTGAAAATGCAAACTTTGAAATGTTTTGTGATGAGAATGGAATCTCACACAATTTCTCTGTGGCTAGAACACCTCAACAAAACGGGGTTGTTGAGAGAAAGAACAGAAGTCTGCAAGAGATGGGAAGAAACATGCTCAACTCATGCAATCTACCAAGATCCTTCTGGGCAGAAGCTATTAACACAGCCTGCTACCTTCAAAACAGAATATTGGTAAGACCAATTCTTAAAAGAACTCCTTATGAATTGTGGAAAGGAAGAAAACCCAACATATCTTACTTTCATCCCTTTGGCTGTGAGTGTTTTATACTTAACACAAAGGATGATCTTGGAAAGTTTGATGCAAAATCTGACAAAGGATTTTTCATAGGTTATTCTGAAACATCTAAGGCTTACAGAGTTTATAACTCTAGAACTCTAGTTGTAGAAGAATCAATCCATGTTAAATTCAATGACAAGAAAGAGACTGATAGGGAACTATCAGATCTAGAGGATGATTTTGCAGGAATGGAGCTAAATGACAACAGCAACTTGAAAGACGAGCAGTTGTCTGAAGTGCCTATTGTTACTGAACCTCTTCAGACAGATGTTGAGTCTCAGACAGATGCTGTACCCATTCACAGAACTGATTGGAGATACAAGTCACATCACCCTAAAGAGCAAATTATTGGGAGCACTTCAGAAGGAGTGAAGACAAGATCAAAGTTCAGGAATCTGAATTCACTGGCTCTCCTGTCTGAAGTTGAACCCAAAGATATTGATGAAGCTCTGCATGATGAAGGGTGGATCCTAGCCATGCAAGAAGAGTTAAATCAATTTGCTAGGAGTGATGTCTGGACCCTTGTTCCTAAACCCCATGGGAAAACTATTATTGGAACCAAATGGGTGTTCAGAAACAAGCTGTCTGAAGAAGGCAAAGTAGTCAGAAACGAGGCAAGGCTTGTGGCTCAAGGATACAATCAGCAAGAAGGAATTGATTTCACAGAAACCTTTGCCCCAGTGGCCAGGTTAGAAGCAATTAGAATTTTATTGTCTTATGCTATAAATAATGGCATCAAGCTATATCAAATGGACGTTAAAAGTGCTTTTCTCAATGGTTTCATTGAAGAAGAAGTCTTTGTTAGACAACCCCCTGGTTTTGACGATGTCACTTTCCCAGATTATGTTTTCAAATTGAAAAAGGCTCTCTATGGTCTAAAACAAGCCCCAAGAGCTTGGTATGACAGATTGAGCAATTTTCTTATCAAAAATGGTTTTGAAAGAGGAAAAGTTGACACAACTCTTTTTAGAAAACAGTCTAACAAAGGTCTCATGCTAGTCCAGATATATGTTGATGACATTATATTTGGTTCCACTGATTCTTCTCTTTGTAAGGAGTTTTCTGAGTTAATGCAATCTGAATTTGAAATGAGCCTAATGGGTGAATTAATATTTTTCTTAGGACTTCAAATTAAGCAAGATTCTAATTGTATATGGATTCATCAAGAGAAATATACAAAAGAAATGCTTAAGAAGTTTAATTTAAATGATTTCAAGCCCATGTCAACTCCTATGCATCCTTCTGCATATTTAAGCAAAGATGAGAATGAAGAACCAGTGAATCAGACTTTGTATAGAGGAATGATTGGTTCTTTATTGTATCTAACAGCAACCAGACCTGGCATTATGTTCAGTGTGTGTCTTTGTGCTAGATTTCAATCAGATCCAAGAATTACTCATTACAAAGCTGTTAAGAGGATTTTTAGATATCTTAAAGGCACTACTAATCTTGGTCTTTGCTATAAGAAAGACAAAGAATGCAGGATAATAGGATACTGTGATGTTGACTTTACTGGAGACAGAATTGAAAGAAAAAGCACCAGTGGAGGTTGTCACTTCTTTGGAGGCAACATGATCAGCTGGTCAAGTAAAAGGCAAAGCACCATTGCATTATCAACAGCTGAAGCTGAATATATCTCAGCAGCAAGTTGTTGTTCACAACTCCTTTGGGTGAAGTATCAGCTTGAGGATTTTAATATTCCTATATCTGTTATACCTGTTTTGTGTGATAATACAAGTGCCATTAATCTGTCTAAAAACCCCATTCAACATTCTAGAGCAAAGCATATAGAAATCAAGCATCATTTCATTAGAGACTATGTTCAGAGAGGTGTTTTTGATATAAAGTTCATTGAAACAGAGCTTCAATGGGCAGATATATTCACAAAACCTCTGACTGAAGTCAGATTTAAGTTCATATGTAATAATCTGAACATACATGCATTTTCTAACTAACTATGTATGTTGTCTGAAATGAACATCTGAAATCTCAGTATGTCTGAAATTGTGACATGTCTGAAATTTTAGGGTTTCTGAAATTTCATTAGTTGTCTGAAATTATTCACTTGTCTGAAATAAAATGATGACGTGGCGACGTGGCTATCTGAGACGGTTGAATGCCATTTATTTTGTCTCTTCCACTCTGCACGTTACCCAATGAATGTGCAGCCAGTACATGTCATCATTGCATCGTGGGTGTCTATATAATAAAGGAGGTTGCATATTGAAGAAGGCTCACATTTTCTCTCTGCTCACTCTTCAACTTCATCTTCTCTCTCACAACAGTTTTCTGCTCGAAGCTTTTGTCTGCAACTGCAATGGCACCAAAGAAAACAAGCTCTGGAGGGAAGATTGTCAAGTCCAAAGGTGTTGATCTTCAGGGTCTCAGTGATTTGGGCATGGACCTTTTTGAGGAATTTGATGCTACTGGTTGGACTTCATTCTTTGAGAAAACTGATTGCTCTTGGAATGAACAGAGCATCATTGATTTCTGGTTTTCAGCAAGAGGAATTCCAAACAATAAAGGTGAATATGAAAGCATCCGAGCTGAAGTTCTTGGAGAGTCCATCTTCATAGATGCTGATATTCTTTCCAAGGTGACTGGTGTACAAGCTGAAGGAAAGGTCTTCTCTCCAGGATGGGAAGGAAGAAATGGTGGTTCTGAGAAGTTCACCAAGATGCTGTATGGAACAGCGAAGCCTCAGAGCGCTGACTCAAAGAACATGCTGGATAAAGTCAGAGTTCTTCATGCCATTCTAGGGCAATGCATTTTCCCTAAGAGTGGAAGCAGAAACCATGTCTCTGAACTTGAGAGATTCTGCTTGATCAACCTATTGCTGAAGAAGAAGATGAATCTCCCAAAGATGCTTATGTTCCACATTCAGAAGAAGATTAGGGATTCTGCTGGAAGCCTTACTCACAATTTACTTATCACCAAGGTACTGATGCATTTCAGAGTGCCTCTTAAGTTTGATCACAAAGCACCTGCTCGTTTTGGTGAGGCCAATATTACCAGTATGAAGCTGAAGAACCCTCTCATTCTAAGACATTCTTCTCCTACTATGAAGGAAAGTTTACTGTTAGAAAAAGCATCTAGAAGTGGAGCTGCTTTTGAAGTTCTGGAGCTTGAACTTCAAGGGGACATAAGGAAGGATGAGTTTGTTGCATCCAAGCCCTCCCCTCAACCTAAGCTGCCGAAACTACCAGTTAGGAGTGCTGCAAAGGTGGCACCAGCAAACCCTAAGTTGCACCTTAAGACTGCTGAACCTGTTCAGAAGACTTTGACAAAGTCGTCTGAAATTGTGGGTCAAAAGTCTGAAGGAGCAAAACCTCTTGAGCCTACTTCTAATCTAGAAGGAAAGGCACATGAGGAACCTGTTGCTGATGCTGATGCTATTGCTGCACCACCTGTTGCTGCCTGTCCCTCTGATCCTGAATTGATCAAGGTAGCTGCAATTGCTACTATGATTGAAAATCAAGAATTGGAGAAGAAGTTAGAACAAGAGAAGGCTGATCATGCTTATGCATTATCTACACAAATCGCCTTAGCTGAAAAAGAAAGGCTAGCTGCCTTGGCTGAAGGAACTAAGAAAAGAAAGAGATCCAGTGCTGCCATGAGGAAGAAAAGAATAAGCAAGTTCCTTACTAGTGCTCTTGAAGTTACCACAAGAATCACTAGGAGTATTTCTAGTAAACAAGATGCTATAGACATGGCAGATAAATATCAGAAGTTTGTCAAAGCCAATCTTTATTTCAAAAGGAGAAGAGAAGAAAAGCAAGCTGAAAGGGAGGAGGCAGAAAGGGAAGTCAAGAAAATCAAAATTCAGAAAGAGGAACCTCCAAAGGAACCCTACAAACCAATAAGGGAGAGGTTTGACAATGTTACACCTTCACCACCTTCATCACCAGAAAAGGGGTTGCCAGAAGAGAAGGAAGAAGAAGAAAAGTTTGAACAAGTTCATAGAGAAGTTGTTTCAGAAGAGGGAGTTTCAGACAAGGTTGATGAACAACCTATCTTGTCTGAAGAAAAGGAAGAACCATCACCATCACCATCTTCATCATCCTCCTCATCATCATCAGAATCATACAGATCTGAAAACTCTGCTGATGAGACCCAGCAATGTGTGTGGAAAGGAAGCATGCTACCTGCACATCTTAGGCTTGGACCCAAAAGTAGGGATTTCTTCACATAACCCATTTTTATCCTTATGCCTATCCTTTTACTGACTCTCAGTATGCAGAAGAAGATGAAGTGCCCCACAAAAGGTATGAGGGACCCTTCTTTGAAAGGGAAAGAGTGCCAAAATTCCCTAACCTTTATGAAGAGCTGATGTTTTTCAAGGATACACCCCCCATCTACATGCATCAAGGACTTATCTTGCACACTGCTGAAGCTGAAAGGAGAAAGTATATTGGAAGCCTTGATGGTCAATACTCTGGACAGCTTGAGAAGATCAGAAAGGGAGTGGTAGTTCCTGAACACAAGTGGGCTCCACTTGATCCATGTTCTGAAGATGATTGTCTGAAGATGAGTGCTGATGAGTGGTGTTTTGTCAGAAAGCTGTGCACAAAAGGAGAATTGTTACAAAGAGCTCATCTGAACTGGGTTGGCATGAGAGGTTACAGGCCACCTACAAATGTTTCTATCAGGCCAAGCACTAAAATTCTGGTGCAACCTGACAGGATCATTCCTAGGTATCCTCTGAAGGAAGGTTCTGCTGATAAGTTTAAAGAACCCAAGGTTTACACAGCCCCCTTCAAACCTTTGTCACCAAGCGAATGGAAGCATCTACCAGCCATTGTCAGAAAGCAAGGTGGAGGCATGGATCACAGTCTCAGGGACAGAGTTTGGAACTCTTACTGGAAAATCAGAGAGGATGCTGGATCCTCATCTGGGTCAACTGGACCTGATGAAGACTCTCTCATTGACTATGGGATCCATGAATGTGCAGTATATGTTTATCAGACAACACTTCCCACTTTTGACTGCACCTTTTCATGAAGAATGGGAGATGATCAACCCCATTGGAACATTCTTTCATCCAGTCTATCATCCTCATAAATATGGACTGCTTCCAGGATTTGATGCGCTGAGTTTTGTGTGCAGATACATTAAAATTATTTTTTATGAGTCAGCACCTGACTATGAAGAAGAGAATAGAATACTGAGGTTCAAGATACAGAAGCTGGAGAAAGCCAATGCTGAGCTTCTTGCCAAACAAGAACAGACTCTGGCTTTGCACAAGACTGAACTCATAGCTAAGCAAGATCAGATTCTTCATGAACAGCAAGAGATCAAAAATGCTCAAGAAGATATGAAGTCTGCCCTTCTCTCTCAATTGGACAAGATAAGGGATGATCTCATGTCTTTGCTGAAGGATGCTTTGTTGAAGAAATCTGGCTAGTCTGTGATGTAGCCATGTTTGTTTTTATCTCTGGCAATGTGTTTAAATTTCTATGCTTGTCTGAAACTTTTTATGATGAATATATCAGTTGTTCCCTGCATGATTTTTCTGAGTTTATACTTCATGATTATCCTTTTGATTTCTGTTGTTGTTATGCTCTGGATTCCCTTTTGATTGATGACAAAAGGGGGAGTACTAAAACTAACAAAAATCTGATTCAAATGTGAAGTGCTACAGGACTCAGGGGGAGCAAAGAAGAACTATTAAGTTCATTATCTGAGGGGGAGTTATTATTAAAAGCTATTTTATTCTCACATACTCCTTTCAGATTTTACAGTTTTAAAATAAATTTGTCATCATTAAAACGAGGGAGAATGTTGAGTCTCAAAAATATCATAAGAGATTTTATGATGTTTTAAGAAAGCAATATTTCCAAGTTTTAATGATTAACAAATTTACATTATTTATTTTCACAGATACTCTTAAGTGTTTAATTATTTATCTGTGATTTCAGCAAGCCACAATACGTTTTATAAGTCTTTAAGAAGTACTTCAAGTCATCTGAGGGAAACAGGCCTTCTGAAGTGGTCAACCTGTCTTAAGTGTTGAAGCTGTCTGAAGAGCCAAGCCCGTCTGAAGACTGGAACCCGTCTGAAGACTGGAACCCGTCTGAAGATTGGAAGCCGTTTGAAGCTTTAGTAATGACGTGGCATCTTTGCTGAAACCTTGCGTGAAGACTTTTCTGAGTCTCTGCTGCTCGTACGTTTTGGAACACATTTATGGCAACAAACACAGAGGCCTTTCCTGGTGCATTTGAATTTCATACACCACTGAGGAAATCTCTGCAAACGCAGCAACGCAGCAATTCCTGAAGCAGCCTTTTGGCAGATGCAACCTTGTACTGTGTCAGGAATGTCAGGATGCTCAGAAGTATGTCTCACAACGGATTGTATAGCATTTAATGCTATCTCTAAACGGTGGTTTTTCAACGGATTAAAGTCTGGGTATAAATACCCCTTATGAAGACCATCATCCTGTTAGAAGAGGAGATCATATAGAAAAAGAGAATCAAAACGCTGCAATTTTTTCTTCAAGAAAATCACTCTGATAAAATTCTTTGTACACTTTGTATTTTCATATCCTGAGTATACCTCAGTTTTTAGCTGTACATTGTAATAGGTTTGAGCTTCAAACTTGTGTAGTTTAAAAGCTTAAACTCTTTTTCATTGTAATCTCTGTTTGAGCCTGAAGAGGCTTGTCTGTAAAATAATACTTGGTTGTAGAGCCTGAAGAGGCTTGTCTGTAAAACAATACTTGGTTGTAGAGCCTGAAAAGGCTTGACTGTAAAAGAATACTTGTAATCTTTGTGAAAGATTAAGAGAAAATCCAAGTGCTTGTTGGCATTGGGACTGGAGGTAACTCACAGTGGTAGTGAGTGAACCAGGATAAATCCTTGGCTAAGTTTTCTATCCCTTATCTCTTGTCAATTCGTTTATATTAATATCAAGGGTGTTGAAATGCTATTCTAAATATTTTAAAAGCAAAGAAACCTTTTAAAATATATTTTCAGGAGCCATCCAAAAACTTCAGACAGCCCCCATAAACCTGTCTGAAACTGTTTGTAACTTGTTGTTTTCAAAAAGCTTTTAAAAATATAAAGAAACACTATTCAACCCCCCTTCTAGTGTTTCCCTGTGTTTCTACATTTCCCTGTGTTTGTACAATGGCAGCAAGAGAAGAAGTTCCTGAGAGAGGCAAAAAGATATCTGTGGGATGACCCTTACCTTTTCAAATTAGGAGCTGATAATCTATTGAGAAGATGTGTTTCAGGTAAAGAGGCTCAGAGCATCATGTGGCACTGTCACAGCTCACCCTATGGAGGACATTTCAACAAGGATAGGACTACTGCAAAGGTACTTCAATCTGGAATTTTTTGGCCAACTTTGTTCAAAGGAATATGTTCAGCAATGTGATAGTTTCCAGAGAACAGGAGGGATTTCCAAACAAAATGAGATGCCCTGGAATTACATTTTAGAAGTGGAGGTGTTTGATTGCTGTGGGATGGACTTTGTTGGACCTTTACCTTCTTCCAATGGGAAAGAGTACATCCTTGTAGCTGTTGAATATGTCTCAAAGTGGGTGGAAGCTGTAGCAAACATGAAGGTCGATTCAAAGACAATGGTGCAGTTTTTTAAGAGAAATATATTCTCCAGGTTTGGTACACCAAGGGTCATAATTAGTGATGGGGTTCTCACTTCTGTAATGAACAACTGTAGAAGGTTCTGGAACACTATGGGGTAAGGCACAAAGTAGCATCACCTTACCATCCTCAAACAAATGGACAAGCAGAAGTGTCCAACAGAGAACTCAAAAGAATCCTTGAGAAAACAGTGAGCTCATCCAGAAAGGACTGGTCCAACAAACTTGATGATACACTATGAGCATATAGGACAGCCTTCAAAACTGCTACAAGATTCTCTCCTTTTCAGTTAGTATATGGAAAAGCTTGGCACCTGCCAGTTGAGTTGGAGCACAAGGCATATTGGGCTCTAAAAGTCTTAAACATGGATACAAAAGATGCAGGAAAGAAAAATGATTCTACAGTTGAATGAACTGGAAGAAATGCGATTGAATGCTTATGAGTCTTCTAGGATCTACAAAGAAAAGACGAAAGCTTATCATGATAAGAAGCTCCTCAAGCGAAGATTCTACCCAGGTCAATCAGTATTGCTATTCAACTCTAGACTGGAATTTTTTCCTGGTAAGTTGAAATCTAGATGGACGGGACCTTTTATTGTTAAAGAGGTAAGGACTTATGGAGCTGTGGAAATATAAGATCCTGACACCAGAAGATGCTGGGTAGTAAATGGGCAGAGACTAAAGCCATATTTAGGAGGAGAAGTTGACAGATCTCTATCTGTCATTGATCTTCAAAATCCATAAAAAGCAGGCGTCAAGCTATATGACGTTAAACGAGCGCTTGCGGGGCAACCCAGTGTGTAGATAGTAGTTTTAGTAAGTAAGCTTTGTTTCTAGAAAAAAATTAAGAAAAAGTTAAGAAATTTGTTAAAAAGAACAGAAAAATGACATTTTGTTTCCTACGCTTCACTTGCGCCAAGCGCAGAAAGGCAATTTGGTTTCTGTTTTCTGCGCTTTACCCACGCTAAGCGTAGGTGAAGCGCATAAATACCTTTTGGCCTCTGTTTTTCACGCTTCTCTTTCGCTAAGCGAAAGTGAAGCGCGTGCGCTCGTTACTTTTATACCTGTAACGCGCGATCCACTTACGCTGAGCGTAGGTGGAGCGAAAACGCACGGTCTGGCTTAAAACACGCCCAGAATTTAGGGAATGCAATTCTTGGCAAATTTCCCTAAATTCTTGACGTAATTGCTGCATCAATTCTCTGATTTTTTGTCACCCAAGCAAGATCTTCATCAAGGTAAGAGTTTTGAACATTCAATCTTTGATTAAATTAATGGCACATTAGGATAGATGACATGCATAAAGGGGGTTGAGAAGGTCTGTTGTCAATGGGTCATAATCTTCATCTTTCTTGCTGCATAAATCTACTGAAAAATTGAATCCAATGCTATAAATTTCAATTCTTGAATTGTTGCATTCTGAATAACACTACCACTGTTTGATTGATGCAAATTCTTGAATGAATGTTGTGACTGAGATTGTTCTGGTACTATGAAATATTACTGACTTTTATGCAGATGGTTCGCACTAGAATCACTACAAGGAAGAACTCTTCTACACTGTTAAAAAGAAAGAAGAGGGATGAAAATCCTATCATAGGACAAGGAAGATTTAAAGACATCAATGCAGTATTAAACTACAACTACATTCAGAATTGTGGGTTCCTACTGGAACGACCGGTATTACTGGAGGAAGGTGAATACGAAGGGTTCAGTTCTGAAATAACCAGACGGCAATGGAGGGTGTTAGCTGAACCACACAGATACTTTGATCCAAACATTGTCATGGAGTTTTATAGTAATGCGATATTCACTATAGATGGTATTGTTGACAGGAGGAGTTTTGTGCAAGGTTACTGGGTTTCCTATGATAGAAATGCAATCAATGAACTTCTGGATTGTCCTTCCCCAAAAGTTATTGATGACACTTTCTGTCAGTATCTCTGTAGAATGTAAGAGGTTGGACCATATGGGAGTAAAGTAATTAATGTACAAACTTCCCATCATTTTTGTTTGGATGGTAGATCTTATGAAGAAAATGTCTATGGAGAAGCAGAGAGGATACCCACAGAGCACCTCTGTGGCTTGTCCAGAATGTGGATGGCTTTGATGATTGCCAACATTTGGCCATCACCTGCCTCTTCAGCTATAGACATGGCTACTGCTCACCTGATGTACTGCATACTTAATGAAGAGCAGGTTGATATTGCACCAATCATATCTGACCACCTGCAGTGTCTAATTCAAGTCTCCCGTGAGGAAAAGGGACCACACTCTAGAGTGAGACTAGGATATCCTGCCCTGATCACAGCTTTAACCCATTTGAGCTTGAATGATTCTTCTTATGCACCCCAACCATAATTGATGTCTATATCCTGTCCCTGACGCATTTGGGATAGAGAGCAAGGTGCAACTTGATATAATGGGAAGAAAATGTTGGTAATTTGAAAGTCAAGAAATACAAAAGAGGCACAAGAAAGCAAAAGAAGACCACTCCCTCAAAAATCAAAAACAAAAAGTGCATTAATGAATAAGTTGGGGGGAGTGCATCTTGAAACAAGAAAAGAGGCCAGCTGAATGATACAAATAAAAAATGAGATGAAGAATGGAGAGAAGTTCCAAGTTCAAGAAAAATCAAAAGATGCTCTCTATTCTAAGTGTTCTTTGCTTATCCAGAAAAACCATGATTTCTTGATAGCCTAGCCTCATTACAACCAAGAAAATACCTTTTGATCCATATTGACCATGTGCATGTTTAGAAACTAGAAACGACTATCAATTTTAGTTGTTCAGTTGTGGTGGAAAAATTGAGGGAAACACTTACCCGTAAGCATGATAGAATTCCTTGGTTTATCATTTATTGCTTTAATTGCTATTTCTGAGAAAGTTTAACTGATATGTTGTATCCTATTCTGATTGAGTATTGGTAACATATCTTAATTCTGATTTTTTTTGATATTTGGAAAGTGACTTCTGCCTAATAAAGAGATGATGAAAATTTGTCCTTATTTCTTAGAATTGTAACAGGGGGGATTGAATCCATTCTTAGTTGCAGAAAGGTCTCTTGCTTGAGGACAAGCAAGAAGTTAAGTTGGGGGTATTTGATAAGTGTCAATTATATGATTTATTCTTGTATTTTTACTGCACTTATCAAGGATAAAATAGTAATTTATGCCCCAAAATAATTCCTTTTTATTAATAATTGTAATAATTGTGTTTATTTAATTTAAATTTAATGCTATTTTAATAAAAAAATCTGTTGATTTTACAGATTTATGAGAGAGATTTAAATGAGAAAAGAAGATAACATTATTTGAGGATATGATCTGCAGATTTGAAGTTTAAATGAGAGCAAATAAAGATAAGATCAATAGCCATTTAAACAATGATTCTGCGGATAACTTCCCCAATTTAAATTCAAAGACAAGATAAACACAGAATCAAGTCAAAAAGAGGAAAACAAGAAAAGCCAAGCAAACAAGGATAAGATCAGGAAGAAATCAAGTTGTTAAATGAGGAAACAGAGAAAGATGGAAACGTGTTCCACGCTCCACCTGCGCTAAGCGCAGGTTGGAGCGCAACATTCTGGAAGCCACACTTCACTTGCGCTGAGCGCAGAGTGAAGCGCAGCTACACGGATTAGTTTTCAAGTTTAATTTCAAAACAGATTCCTTCCAGATTTCAGATAGCTTTCCTTCATCTATAAATAGAACCTTTTGTAAAGATCAAAGGGAGCTTTTGGAGAGCGAAGGAGAGAGTTAGAGTTTAGGGCTCAAAGTTCAGAGGAGACCCCGAAGGGCTGCCGAGATAGCAACGCTAGGATTGAAGAAAAGTGTGATAGTTTCTTCATTGCTCTGTAATGGCTACCATGCGTAGCTAAATTCTCCAATAGGATTGAGTGTAGTTGATTCAATCCCCAACTGTATGTGAATTCTCTTTATTATTCATGAATCCCTATTCTATGATATCGGTACTTTTATACTTTGCTTAATGCGTAGCTTCCGCCTGTGTGCCGGAGTTATAGGTTACTTTTATAAAATACATTGGAAAATGGTTTTGTGAATTCGACAGTGAGTTTGAGGGAACCGATAGGTAGGAAACTTGAACTCTGATTGGTAAAAGTACTCATAGTAGTCACTATAGGAATATAGGATGAATTGATAGTGTTAACGAACGGAAAAATATAGCGATCAAGTCGGGGTAATTTGTCGCCTGGGAGAACCCGCATGGATTATCTTCGAGTATTTTACTACTTGTGACTCGGGGTAAAATAATATAGTTTGGCTAGGGTATCATCGAAATATATTCATAAATAATCTTGAGGTTCACATATAAAAGGGATGTGATGATACGAAGTTCAATCCTGATCCAAGTAACGCTATCTTACTATACTCTACTCTCTGTATTTCCTTTTATACATTTAATTTCCACAAAACAAACATCAAACACCGTTTCTTATTTGATAGTCTGATCACTAATCATTACGAGTTGAACCGTTCCCTGTGGATACGATACTCTTTTCTTACTATTATACTGCTAGAATTTTGATACTCTTGCCTAAATCCCATCAATTGGCACCCCCAAACTTTTTGGTGAAGATCCGTCACTGGTTGTTGGCAAATACTATTGAGAGAAATATGGTTGTCAGTGTTGTAGAGGAAGTTTTGTCTATGTAAGAAAGGAACTGGAAATTAAAATAAAAACAAAAGCAATTAATTCAATATTGGAAAGACATTGAATGTTGTCATACATAATTCTTTGCACATATCTGGGTGAGAAAGTTTTTCATACAACATGTTATATGTACAACAAAGAGAGAGGTAGAGAGAAAATAAAAAGTATGGGAAGTGATAGATGATATGATAAGTGATATGATGAAAAAAGATAAAAATAAAAGGTATGTTATAAGAGTTGTTATATAAATTTATTGTGTGAATATTATTACTCATACTAGTTTATCTCAAGATTCGTGAGGTGTTGCTTTTGACATGGATGCTCTAGAATTGATTGTCTAACAATATCAAGTCGAATATTTCATCTTTAAATTCAATATAAAAATAATAGTTATAAAAGGATTATTATATTCATACACACTATCTTTTTTATCTATTTTTTTA
The DNA here is from genome assembly GCA_026901365.1 of Sesbania bispinosa. Classification (NCBI taxonomy): domain Eukaryota; kingdom Viridiplantae; phylum Streptophyta; class Magnoliopsida; order Fabales; family Fabaceae; genus Sesbania; species Sesbania bispinosa. The sequence goes on from QLOH01000980.1 coordinate 183,993, forward strand.
ATAATATTGCTTACTCTACATCTCATTTTAGAAAAAAAAAATCATTATTTTACTTACAAATATTTTCACTCTCCTAAGCTTCTAATCTTTTCCTTTGCTTTTTGTTTGTGATTTTACTTACAAATATTTTTTTAATTATTTATTAGTTTAAAAAAGAGAAATGCATCATTCACACTCAATTTTTTAAATGTGAAAGTGTAAAGAGAGAGATAGAAAAAGAGAAGGAAATGAATAGGAAGAAAACGAAATATGTGATAGTAAAGGAAGAAAGAGAGATAAAAAAAATGAAATGTAGAATAAAGTGTACAAAAAAATTAGAGTAAAAAATAATTTGTTTAAAAAATAGAAACAAATTATATTATTCATACAATAAATATCTATAACATATCATATAATATTTTTTTTCCTTCTATTACATCATCTATATCGCATCTCTCTCTTTTTCCAAATAAATTACCATTTTCTCTTTTCAATTCAAATGTAACTCATACTGTTGTATAATATAATTGCACATAGTTATTATAGATCTATAATTTCACAATAGAAATCGATGGCGATCTTCCAACACCCAACGAGTAGGCTTAGCCGCCTTGTTTTAATACAATAAGTAGATACGTAGCAATAATATTCCATTTTTTGGGTCAATTGTTTTCTTCATCTTCTTATTCCTTTTTCTGGTAACCCAAGTTTAAATTTTTTCCAAATCTGCATTAACAAATTAAGAGCACTAGCGAAAGGATCTACCTGCATAAAATTTGAGTTTTGATGGGGTTTATTTTTATAATATTTTGTAAAGTGTGTTTTTGTTAAATTAAATTAAACATATAAGGTAATATATTATGGGTCCTATCGAGTGCTCTAAGGACACTGGTTAAAGATCTATACGAATTTTTTTTATTAAAAATCACAGTGTTTATTACATTTATGATATTACATATCACACACTCCAATAAAAATTTCGTATTTCTAACACTAGTTAGCATTTTTCATATATTATTACATTACATGAAAGTTACTAGTTTCCATAACCCGTGCACTTTGCAGGTTCGTTACGTTATACAATACATATTTGTAAGATCAGCTACTAGCATGATTCTAGAACTAGGAAATTTCCTCACACTTTATTTGACGGTTGGAAATAAAATAAAGGAGATTTCCCTCGTGTTCTTATTTCTTTTCTCGTTTAATCGTTTGACTGCCTGTACTTTTTTCCTATTAAAAAATAGAAGAACTTCCAGAGCGTAGAGTATATTTCAACGTTTGACTCTTCAATCGCCGCCTCTTTTTTGGAATCAAAGGTATAAATACAAGCCTGCTTTACCATTACACACCCATTGCCTTTGCCACCAAGAGAAGGCTGAAGAATATAAACACATTCTTTCATTCTTTTCATCCCAAACTGCAAAAATTTCTATTTCTTTTCATTTCTGCATTCTTTGATTCTTTCGGTGCGGCTCTGCACCCTGTGTCGATTAGCATTCAATTGGAAACAGAAAACTAGTGGGTTGTTTGGTTTCATCACATTAACTTGGAGAGGAAGGAAAAAAACACTTGTGGTAAAGTTGCTGGCGAACAGCAAAAATGGAGGGAACTGATATATACAGAGCAAGTAATAGTCTTAGAGCAAGAAGTTCTACTGTTTGGAGAAACAGTGGAGTTGAGGTTTTCTCTAAGTCTACTCGTGAAGAGGATGATGAAGAAGCTCTCAAATGGGCTGCACTTGAAAAGCTCCCTACTTACAACCGTTTGAGGAAAGGCTTGTTGACAGCTTCTCATGGACCCACCAATGAAGTCGATGTCACTGATCTTGGATTTCAAGAGAGACAGAAGCTTCTGGAGAGGTTGGTGAAGGTTGCTGAAGAGGACAATGAGAAGTTTCTATTGAAGCTCAAGGACCGCATTGATAGGTAAATGATGCACTCCTCTTGTTTCATTCCCATTATACTCTTCTCACCAATATTCCTTATCTCATGTTTGTGTTTTTTCCCCTTTAGAGTTGGGCTTGATATTCCAACAATAGAAGTTCGATATGAGCACCTCAATATTGAGGCCGAGGCTTTTGTGGGAAGCAGAGCTTTGCCTAGTTTCATTAATTCTGCTACTAATGTCATTGAGGTAAAGAGGAACAGAATTTCTAGTTCATAAACTTTTTGTTTTTATTTTTGTTTCCTTTTCTTCATTTTGTTCTGTTTAGGAGTTAGTCTAACAAGCTTTCTCTATTTGGTCTTACAGGGTTTCCTGAATTTGCTCCACATCATCCCAAGCAAAAAGAAACATGTGACTATTCTTAAAGATGTTAGTGGGATCATTAAACCTCGCAGGATGACACTACTTTTGGGTCCTCCAAGTTCAGGAAAGACCACACTCCTTTTGGCCTTGTCAGGAAAGCTTGATTCAAGTCTTCAGGTGAATCAAATTTCCCTTAATTTTCATCATAGATTAATTAGCAAAAAACAATATCTTTCTTTTAAAAATTTTAAAAAATATCTAATTTGGATTCCTATGTTATGTGTCCTCTAGGTATCTGGGAGCGTGACATACAATGGGCATGGAATGAATGAGTTTGTACCTCAGAGAACTGCTGCCTATATTAGCCAGCATGATGTTCATATTGGAGAAATGACTGTGAGGGAAACCTTGGCTTTCTCTTCAAGGTGTCAAGGAGTTGGATCACGTTATGGTTAGTCCATTTTTAGTTTTTTACCACCTTAATGTTTTCAAAGTCTTAATAGGGAATGTATGTAGCATAAGCATGATTGGTTATTATTTTGGGATCATCCACAGACATGCTATCTGAGTTGTCTAGAAGAGAGAAAGCAGCAAATATCAAGCCTGACGCAGATGTTGATGTCTACATGAAGGTGAGAAAAACAAAGCCATTTCGGATAAAATATAGTAATTGGATATATTATCATTGCATCTGATTGTCTTTTGATATCGCAGGCAATTGCAACTGAAGGCCAGGAGTCAAGCATAGCAACAGATTACGTTCTTAAGGTAATACTAAAATAAAGTTCAGTTTAGTTCATGTCTTGCAAACCAAAACAAGGTTCAGTTTGGTGACATACATTAAAGTTTCTTATAAGCCCAAGGTATTTAGTTATTTACTGAATAATTTTGCAGATTTTGGGGTTGGATATATGTGCTGATACTATGGTAGGGGATGAAATGTTGCGTGGCATCTCTGGAGGACAAAGGAAGCGTGTTACTACAGGAGAGATGCTGGTTGGACCAGCAAATGCACTATTCATGGATGAAATATCAACTGGGTTGGACAGTTCCACAACATTTCAGATTGTGAGCTCTCTCAGGCAATATGTTCACATTCTCAATGGCACTGCAGTTATCTCTCTGCTCCAGCCAGCACCTGAGACTTATGATCTTTTTGATGACATTATCTTAATCTCTGATGGCCAAGTTGTGTACCATGGTCCCCGTGAATACGTTCTAGACTTTTTTGAATCTATGGGTTTCAGATGTCCTGAAAGGAAGGGTGTTGCTGATTTCCTTCAAGAAGTGACTTCAAAAAAGGATCAAGCACAGTACTGGGTGCGCAGAGACCAACCATACAGATTTGTAACTGTTAGTGAATTTGCTGAGGCATTTCAGTCATTCCATATTGGTAGGAAACTTGGAGAGGAGCTTTCTGTTCCATTTGACAAGTCTAAGAACCATCCAGCTGCATTAACCACTAAAGAGTATGGTATTAACAAGAAGGAGCTCTTAAAGGCTAACTTCTCAAGAGAGTATCTGCTTATGAAAAGGAATTCATTTGTTTACATCTTCAAGCTATGTCAGGTTGGTTTTACATAAATAAAATACTATCTTTCATTTATATAATAATTATACATACATGACTTTGACGACTTATCATTTTTCTCTTTATGTTTTTCAGCTTTTCGTCATGGCATTGATAGCAATGACACTATTTTTCCGGACTGAGATGCATCATGATGATCAGGATGATGCGGGTGTTTATGCTGGTGCTTTGTTTTTTACATTGGTGACAGTTATGTTTAATGGAATGGCTGAGATTTCTATGACCATTGCTAAGCTTCCTGTTTTCTACAAGCAACGGGACCTTCTGTTTTATCCCTCATGGGCATATGCTATACCCTCATGGATTCTCAAGATTCCAGTTACAATAGTGGAAGTTGCTATGTGGGTATTTCTCACCTACTATGTTATTGGATTTGATCCAAATGTTGGGAGGTAAAGAAGCTACTTTTTTTATCTGTTAAGACCATGTGAATGCTACTTCTACTAGTTTGCATGTTCCTAACAATGTGAGGTCTTGAATTTTATGCAGGTTGTTCAAGCAGTTCATTTTACTATTTTTCATAAGTCAAATGGCTTCTGGATTATTCCGAGCTATTGCAGCACTGGGTAGAAACATGATTGTCGCCAACACATTTGGGTCATTTGCAGTTCTCACACTTCTTGCATTGGGTGGCTTCATTCTTTCAAGAAGTAAGCTCAATTATCACACACATTTAACAAAAGAAAAACAATTGTTGCATTTATTTATCTCATGATGAAACCTTAGCTAATTCTTGTTGCATTTAATTGCCAATGTAACAGAGGATATCAAAAGCTGGTGGATTTGGGGTTACTGGATCTCACCTTTAATGTATGGCCAGAATGCTTTGATGGTCAATGAATTTCTTGGGAACAGTTGGAAAAACGTACTTTCTTGACCTTGCAACTTTAGAATTTATCTTCTTTTGGTTTATAAAGGTGCAAGCCTAATCTATTTGCTATTCAATTACAGAATAATTTAGGAGCTGTTTATCTGGATACCCGTGGGTTCTTCACAGATTCATATTGGTATTGGTTAGGCTTTGGGGCATTGGTTGGATTTGTTTTCCTTTTCAACATGATGTTTGGTGTGGCCCTTGCTGTACTTGGCCGTGAGTATTATTCACAATATTTGTGCTTAAACATCCATACAGTGGTGTAATATTTTATTGATAATTATGCATCTGAATGTGCAGCATTTGATAAGCCTCAAGCATCAATAGCTGAAGATGAAGACAACACACAAGAAGTTGAATTACCCCGTATGGGTGAGTTATCATGCTTGTATCTCTCATGATTTGTATTTAAGCATATGCCTTTATTAGATGCTGAACAATTTTTCATTTGTAATGCAGAAAGTTCAGGAAATGCTGATTCTGTTCAGGAGTCCAGCCACGGAAAGAAAAAAGGAATGGTTCTTCCTTTTGAACCACATTCGATCACTTTTGATGAAATCATATACTCTGTTGACATGCCACAGGTAAGTCACATTCAAAGTGATAAATTGAGCATTTGGATTTTAACATTATTTCTGTTTTAACTCTTCTTCAATCAAAAACAACTTGAACCCTGACTCTTGATTTCAACTGGCAGGAAATGAAGGAGCAAGGTGTACAAGAGGATAGATTAGTGCTTTTGAAGGGTGTTAGTGGTGCATTCAGGCCTGGTGTTCTCACAGCTTTGATGGGTGTAAGTGGAGCTGGTAAAACTACTTTGATGGATGTTCTGGCTGGTAGGAAAACCGGTGGATATATTGAAGGAAGCATAAAAATTTCGGGGTACCCTAAGAAGCAAGAAACATTTGCTCGAATCTCTGGCTACTGTGAGCAGAATGATATCCACTCCCCTCATGTTACAGTTTACGAGTCCTTGCTTTACTCAGCATGGCTTCGTTTACCTTCAGGAGTTGATTCCAAAACCAGAAAGGTTAGTTAGTACCTGCAGCATAGGATCTCTATCCCTATGCTTTTCCTTTCTCCTAATGAAAAATTTAAGTTCATTATTAACATTTTTGGATTTTACAAATGATTGCAGATGTTCATTGAGGAAGTCATGGATCTGGTTGAGCTGAACCCATTGAGGAACTCCCTGGTTGGGTTGCCTGGTGTGAGTGGTCTCTCTACTGAACAGCGCAAGAGGCTGACTATTGCAGTTGAATTGGTAGCTAATCCATCTATAATTTTCATGGATGAGCCTACTTCTGGTTTAGATGCTAGAGCTGCTGCAATTGTTATGAGAACAGTCAGGAACACTGTGGACACAGGAAGAACAGTTGTCTGCACCATCCATCAGCCTAGCATTGACATATTTGAAGCCTTTGATGAGGTGAGGGATGATAATGATAATTGAATTGTGTTTTATAGTTTCTCTCTCCATTAGACTTGAATCTGACATTATATTATATGTGCTTCTAGCTATTCCTAATGAAACGTGGAGGACAAGAAATATATGTTGGGCCACTAGGTCGTCAATCTAGCCATTTGATCAAGTATTTCGAGGTAGGATTCTACTTAAATTCATTATTAACTTAAGTGAAATTCTATAATTCTTGATACTAATTACTTAAGTTTTCAAATAATTTCCATTGTCTAGAGCATTGATGGGGTGAGCAAAATCAAAGACGGTTATAACCCAGCAACATGGATGTTGGAAGTTACAACTACAGCACAAGAACTTAGTTTGGGTGTTGATTTTACTGATTTATACAAAAATTCTGATCTATATAGGTAAGCTAATGCATATGGATATGAATTTACCAACTATAGTAGCTATTGTTGTCTTTGATTTGCAACATGCTTAAACTGTTTTACATGGCTCTTCAGGAGAAACAAGCAGCTTATACAAGAATTGGGCCAGCCTGCTCCTGGTTCAAAGGATCTTCATTTCCCTACTCAATTCTCGCAGTCTTTCTTGGTCCAATGTCAAGCTTGCTTATGGAAACAACGTTGGTCATATTGGCGGAATCCACCATACACTGCTGTGAGGTTCTTCTTCACTACTTTCATAGCCTTGATGTTTGGAACAATGTTCTGGGACCTCGGAGGCAAACAGTAAGTCAGACTTTAAAATCTTTTTTTTTTCACCAAACAAAATAGTTCATGTTATGTTTTGCCATCTTCCTATTTCCTCTTGAATTCTGACTCCTTTTGGTGACTTACAGCACAAGTAGACAAGACCTCTTGAATGCCGTGGGTTCAATGTATACTGCTGTTCTCTTCCTTGGTGTGCAAAATTCTTCCTCTGTACAGCCAGTGGTAGCAGTTGAAAGAACTGTCTTTTATAGAGAAAAAGCTGCCGGAATGTATTCTGCCTTACCCTATGCATTTGCACAGGTAACTTAAATCACATTGTTAATTCTACTAACATTATTAGCTCTTTAATTTCCTTATATTGTACTCATGTTAAAACAACTTCCTCCCTTTTGTGACAGATTCTGGTTGAGCTACCTTATATTTTTGCTCAAGCCGTGACATATGGTGTCATAGTTTATGCCATGATTGGATTTGAATGGACTGCAGAGAAATTCTTTTGGTATCTATTTTTCATGTACTTCACATTGTTGTACTTCACCTTCTATGGCATGATGGCTGTGGCTGTGACACCAAATCACCATGTTGCTTCCATTGTGGCTGCTGCATTTTATGCAATTTGGAATCTCTTTTCTGGATTTGTTGTCCCTAGACCTGTAAGTGTTGATTGAATTTATTGAGAATGTCTATAAATTATTTATTCAATGGATGTATGTGATGTCTCTGTCTATGTATGCTAACTATTGTTTTCCATTTTTGTTACAGAGCATTCCAATTTGGTGGAGATGGTACTATTGGGCATGTCCAGTGGCCTGGACCATCTATGGATTGGTTGCATCTCAGTTTGGAGATATAACTACGGTAATGAGTACTGAAGGTGGAAAGGATGTGAAAACTTTCCTAGAAGACTTTTTCGGTATCAAGCATGACTTTATAGGAGTTTGTGCAGTTGTGGTTGCTGGGATCGCTGTTCTCTTTGCATTTATTTTTGCTGTTGCAATCAAGGCCTTTAACTTCCAAAAGAGATAGATTACATTAGGCTCTTCTCTTCCTCATACAAGAAAGATTCTTTTTGTTTTCATTTTTTCCCCAATTTCCTTTTCCTCCTGTAATACAATACTTGTATCTATCGTGCATGCAGCACTTGTTTAGGAAACTTATTCCCCCTTTACTGCCAATTTTGAATCTCCTTTTCATAAATGTACAAGATATGAATTTGAATAAGATTATACTTTTGTATTATTAGTTTGATTGTAATTGAAAAATAATGTATTTTTTAGGTCAGCTTGTTATAATAACTTCTGAGTTTTAATTCTCTATTCCTTCTCTTGATAATTGAAATTGATGTCCATTCACTTAATGCTGAATTTGGCAATTTGCTATGCAAGATGCCTTTGTCACAGCTTCTGTCACCAAAGATTTCTGATAGCAGACTAGAAAGTTAGCAATTTTGTGTCCAGATATAGGAATTTTCTTAACCCTGATTTTTATTTTCTCATGCATGACATCAAGGTCAAAATATCACAGCTGTAGGAAAGTTTTCCCTAAGTGGCCAATATTGCTTACATATAATTTGATAGACCAGCTTCAGCCAGCTTTGTTTTACCTTAGTCCTAAAGAGACTTGGGTTCAAGGATTTGGCAGCCTTGGCCTATCAAGATTCTGTTCTGTTGATGTCTAATGTAGAAAGGACCCTTATAAAATATGTAATTATTTTCATTATTTAAATCGATTTACAGTTTTGAAAGTTTCTTGACAATAGTTATACATTGACCTTTGTCTGTGATGGTAATCAACTAAAGAGGATTAATAAAGCATCAGTTCAATCCAAGAGCAAGATCAGGTCATTCAAATCTTGCAGTTCCTCCCATCAAACGGTGGAGACTGACTGCTTGAGAAAAACCACATCTTGGAGAACTCCTCAGGAGGCTTGGGTCCTAAAAACTGGTGCTCTTACCTCTCAGTCATCTTGCTTTCCAGATTCCAACAATGTTGGTGATCCAGCCAGCATCAGCAGCATGTAAATGAGTTTCTTCTTCAGGTGAAGGAAGTATGGAAGAGAATGAGGGAAGAATTCTCCATAGAGTTTGTCTTGACACTTGACAAGGGTATTTTTGTGATGAAGTTGGGAAACATGAATCACAACCACCAATCAACTTCAATGCACCTCAGATATCATGAAGTCTGAAGATGGCGAAATGATGGCAATGGTGGAGGAAGATGAGCAGGGCCAAAAACTAAATGAAATTATTCCCAGGAGACAGAGCACAAGAAATAAACCATTAACCATTAGAGTTGGAATCTTTAGCAAACAAATTCTTGCATGTACAAAGGATACAGAACAATGTTGCAGGGCTTGTACCATAGTCAAAACAATGTTGCATCCTCATAGTTCAGGTCATGTGACTCCAGTTTCAATTGAAGAAAAGTATTTAAATGGAGACAGTAGTGTCAATGAAAATATTAGCAGGCCTCTAGATTATATTAAAGTGTAGTGATCTGTTATAACTAGGAATTTCCAAAGCTACCTGTCATAGTGAGGTTTTGACTTTTGAAAACTACTTATGCTTCTGTCTGATACTTTTGTATTCTTAAAGGTTCCGGAGGGATCAGACATACTGTACAGGATTTTGCCATATTAGAAATTTATTGAGATAAATGTTCTTTTTATTGAAGTTTCATGAAGAAAGTTGAGAGGTTCATAGTTGTAATTTAAAAGCACAAAATTTGTTAAAGAACTCAATAGATTCTCTCTCCATGGATAGCACTTTTATATGGTTTGTCGTGATCATATACCAAATTAGAGGCCTATTGAAATGGCTTTTAAAACGTCCTTCTTCATGCTGAAATAACCAACACTCTTTCTGCTTAATTGACTGAATTCATCCAATAAGCCTGATAATGTATCTCCTGTTTTTAGTATTTTGGTTGTAGTTTAATGTTCAGCAATCTCTCTTTCTTTTCTCTCTCATTTGTTTTGTTTAATCGTATGAGTATCATCTTGGAGACAGAATAAAGATACCACCATCATCACAATGGAGCAAGATCATGAGTTTCATTTTTCTACTGTTCCAAGGTTGTTGTGCTTTTTAGTACTATCAATAACATAATAATAATTAAGGAAAAACCAACATTTAATTTTTTCTATTTGTTAAAAAATAATATTTTAATGTGTTGCGTTCATTTAAAATATTTGAATATGATAGGAAAGAAAAAGAGAAAAAAAATGATGTGTGAAAGAAAGAGTAAATAAATAAATGTAAAAAAAATCATCATTTCTTTTGAGAGTATTAAAATTTTAACACGTCATTTCTTGGTTGTCACGGGTGTAGGGAAGAAAGAAATAAAAAAAGAAAATGAAGAGAGAAAATATGAAAACTATAATAATTGATGTGATAAGAAAGATAAAGAGAGATAAAAAGTAAAATAATATGTGAAAAAAATGTAAGATAAAGAAGTGTAAAAAATTGTCCCTTTTAAGAGTACTAAAACTTTGATTCCTCATTTTCTGGTGCATGAAAGGGAGGAGAGAGATAAAAAAAAAATGAAAAAAGATAGGATGAAAGATGTGATAGGAAATAAAGAGAGATGAAAAGAAAAACAAGGCATGAAAGAAAATGTAAAATAAAGGAGGGTGAAAAAATTATTACTCTTTTTAAAGAGTATTAAAACTTAATTTCGGGGTGTGGGAAATGTCCGGAGAATAGAGATATGAAGAAAAAAAGAGTAAAAGTGAAAGAAGTAATAATTGATGTGATAAAAAAGGAAGAGATATAGAAAGAAAAATGAGGTGCGAAAGAATCTTATATATTTTAGAATTAAACAAGTAAATATCTTATATATTAAACAAACAATTTTGTAAGTTAAAAACAAATTTAAAAATAATAATTTCAAAAAACATAATATTTTTAAGATAAAAAACATATTCATTTTTCTTATAATTTCATTATCCAAATGATAATAATTACTCTAATATTTAAATTATATATACAAATTAAAAAAATACTTTACCTATGTAACAAAGGTCAATATGTCTATTTGTGTTAATATTATGTTAATTATAATATTTGTGTGAATATTTGTAAAAACATGTAACAATATTATATTTTAATTTTTTATTCAAATTTTCTTCATTCCATAAGATTTTGTGATACTCCTTTTTAATATTTCTTTTTTCTAATGATATTTTTTATTTTGTACTTAAGCTCATACGAGTTTTAACTTGAAATAGATGAATCGAGTAGTGCCAAACTTTTATAATCGTGATCACAATTAGAGGCCATTAATATACATATAAAGCAAGAGGCATGTTAGACGATAAGTTAACAATAAAATTGTTTCTCAATTATTTGTATCTAATTATTTATTACGGGGTGATTTTTTTTTTTTGTTCTTTTAGTCACTCCATTAAATTCAAAGTACTCAAAATGGATAAATATCTCAATTCTATATTGAAATAACTTTAAAATGTAATACATGAAATAGACCTTTGATTTTATATCTATATGTATTATTAAAATTGTATTGAACAAGTTGCACAACATAATAATATTAATATGGATTATTAATGCTATATTAAAAAATGGGCTACAATATGATTTTGGTCCCCCAAAATATCACAATTTTTCCAAACCGTGAGATTGGAGCACTATTGTTATTCATCCCATGTGTCATGTGATATGTCATAAAATTTGAAAACCTCTAACGAAAAAGAAATCCCCAATTATTAAAGAAGTCCTCAAACATTTCTCCAAACCCTAATATTGGAGCACTATTGTTATTCATCCGATGTTGTGCGTTTGTGTTTAATTCATTCCCTCATTTCTTCAATCTCGGAATTTCAGGACTGATTTGGAGGTGTATATGTCACAAGAATTGCATAATGTCCAGGTTCTGAATTTTGTTGGTTCTAGACTTCTTGTTCTAGGAATGTTGGAGCATTATGAGAAAATTAACACTAACAATGATCGAACAATTCATGTGTTTATAATTGAATTATATTTATTTATCAAATCATTGAATTATATTTATTTATCATTTGATCATCTTGATTACCTATGTGAAAATTAACACTAACAATGATCGAACAATTCATGTGTTTAGAAGTTGATAATTGTGCGAAAAACTTCAGAAATTCGAGGCATAATAACGATGGGGTATCTAGAATGTATATAAATTATGTTTGTAACACATCTACACATTTTACATTAAATAGTTCCCCTTTTTATCCAAATTATTAATTAAATAAATTCTCATTTTTTTTGTCAGAAAATAAATTCTCGTTGTTTTTACCTTTTTTTCTTATTTTGGTACAATACAGGGCCAAGGCCCATTATGCCAATTAATAATTTGCTGAATTATTTTGGTTAATCCCTTGGGCCAAACTTTTAGGGCCTTTACTTCTTAGGGTTTGGAGAAATATTTGGGGATTTCTTTAATAATTGGAGATTTCTTTTTTGTTAGAGGTTCTCTGGTTTTATGACACATCACATGACACATACGATTGTCAATTAGAATTACTATGTCTCCCTCAGTTGCCACATATGCATTTAACAGAAGAATTAATGGTACACTAATGGAGGGACCAAAGAGAATGAGTTAGCATTTTGGGGGGGATTAGTTTGGATTTAAAAATATTTTGGGAGACCAAATGAAAAAAAAACGAGATATTTTGAAAGACTGAAATCATATTTTAGCCCAAAAAATATTATTAACTAAAATAGTAAGACCGTGCATCCGGGTTACATACAATATATACATGCACCGATCAAGAGCCCTTTGAAGGTGTGCTCTTGCTCCCTACAAGAGTTTTTTTTTTTTTTACCTTTTTTATAATAAACAAATCAATATTAAATAGTATATTGAGATATAATAACATTTAATTATTTATATAAAGATTGGTTAATGTTATTTTAGTTTAAATGCAGTTATTCGTGTTTACAAGCTATATAAGCTACTTCAAATTCATGTTTAAGTAAAATCAATTCTACAAAATCAAGTTTATTCAAACTCAAGTTTGTCAACACTCTCACCCAAATACACACTAAGATAGTGCTAAGACATAATAAGTGTACACTTTGGGTTATATATTTTCATGGTTAAACTATTAAGTCCACATTTCTATAAGAGGAGGTATTAAATTACACTCGTCTAAGTTACACTAAGTCTTACACCATTGATACCTTTAAATTAAATATAATTTTTATTAATCTAATCATTGAATTATATTTATTTATCATTTAATCATCTTGATTACTTATGTGAAAATTAACACTAACAATGATCGAACAATTCATGTGTTTAGAGGTTGATAATTGTGTGAAAAACTTCAGAAATTCGAGGCATAATAACGATGGGGTATCTAGAATGTATATAAATTATGTTTGTAACACATCTACACATTTTACATTAAATAGTTCCCCTTTTTATCCAAATTATTAATTAAATAAATTTTTATTTTTTTTGTCAGAAAATAAATTCTCGTTGTTTTTACCTTTTTTTCTTATTTTGGTACAAGACAGGGCCAAGGCCCATTATGCCAATTAATAATTTGTTGAATTATTTTGGTTAATCCCTTGAGCCAAACTTTTAGGGCCTTTACTTTTGGCACCGCAGTTTTTGCTATTCACATCCCCCATCATTTTTATCTTCCCTCACTACCCCTCCCCCCTTCCCCAGCCACCCACCCCCTTCCCCTTCCCCTTCCCACAGCGCCCCCTTCCCCTTCCCCAACCATATACACCAAACATTACTTAAATAAATCCCCTTCCCATTCTCCCTCTGTCTCCATCCCCTGCCCAGCGCCCCCCTTCAGCTGAAGTGTATGATCCCAACAAAAATCGACGGTCATTTATTTCAGATATGAGCACTGCTATGGTGCCTTTCATAGGAGTTGTCTATCATGGGTAATGGTTCCTGAAGGGACTTGATTGTAAACTTAGGGTATATGACAAGCTTAGTGATTCATGGAGCAAGCATATTGATAGCAAAATGCATTTGGGGAACTCGCGGGCTTTGGAGGTTGCTGCTCTTGTGCCCCTCAATGGAAAACTCTGTATCATCCGTAATAACATGAGCATTTCTCTGGTTGATGTTTCGAAACTTGAAGATTTGAAAGGATCTTCTGCTGATCAATTTGGGGAACTCCCTCTGTCTCCATCCCCTGCCCAATGCCCCCCCTTCAAATTTCAATAACCATAGCGCCCCCTCCCACCTTACGGACAACCATGTCTGTAAAAAAAAATATACCTTACGGACACTATTGTCCGGAAGTTACTTTTTATAAAAAAGTATAATTTCCGGACAAGGCTGTCCGGAATAGTTTCTGGACACCCTTGTCCGTAACCAATTAACTGAAGGGCAGATTTGGGTTTTATAAATTTTCAAAAATATATAGGGGGTGGGAATAGCAAACAATGCGGTGTGATGAAATCACAAAGCCTAACTTTAAAAGTAAATACCGACGATGACAAAAAAAATAAATACGGACTCAATTTTGGTGCAGGCCCATTATTCTAATAAAATATATTCTTGTTTTGTAAATCAGAGCAGTTTTCATGGGCTAGGCCCAGTTACTAATATATCTCAGTTGACCAAAAACAACGTAAATCAGAAACCTCCAAACAGAGCAAAATAATAATAAAACGCCGTTGCCGGGGATCGAACCCGGGTCACCCGCGTGACAGGCGGGAATACTTACCACTATACTACAACGACTTCTTGTTATTCTGTGTTTCCTTTATGCTTACGTTTGTTGCCTTCTATTCGTTCTATTATCACACTTTGCATTTGTCGTTGATGTCGCTGGTATTTGAAAGTAATTTAATTTGCCTATTGCATGTGGCAATGTTTTTTTTGTTTTATTTCCCTTCAGTTGAAAATTGATGCCCATGAAAAACTCATTCCAATCACTTATTATTTCATGTTGTTTGTATTTCCTAGATAACAAATTTTGGTTTTCCAATCTTCTTGCATGGTCGGTTCCACAATTGGCTAAATTTCAGCACTTTGTCTACCATTCCCCATGTTTTTCGTTTACTTGCTTTGCTTAGCTTTGTGCTTCTTTTGACCATATCAGCCATTTTTGTCTGCTTCTTGTAATAAGTTGATTGAGGATCTTAGGTACCTTTTTTCCTTGCATAACATTAGATTTAATTACTTGTCTTGGTTAACTGAGATATGCCATTGCCACCCCATTTATGGTATAGGAATTAGCTACACCATCTAGCCCTGTCTTTCGGTCCCTTATCCATCCAAGTCACTCACCATTGTCTTTACCTTTTAGCTCTGGGGGAATCTAGCAGATATTGATACTTGAATAGTTGAATCAGCTTCAATTGCACCATTGACTCTGTTTGGTTTATGTTTCACAAACCAAGAAACCATAGTGGGATAAGTAGAATATTGTTAACCTAAATGATAAAGCAATCATTTTGTTTATTGGGTAATCCACTATACATAGACCCCTGTTTTTGTTTGAAAAATTTTCTTTTAAGTTTTATTTGATAATTCATTTAAAGTGAATCTCAAATACCATAATTTTGGAATTTAGTCAACCTCATATAATTCAAATTTTATGATTGTATGTATAGCATATGTAATAATATATCAATGTCTTTTCGATTAAGCAGTTTAGATTTTAGAGTTCAATCTTTATTATTTCTATTATTTTAATGATAATTAATTTGTAAGTCTATCATTACAAGGTAAGGACAAATGTAGCCATGTCATGTCTATTTTTAAATAGGGATGCTTAAAAATAGGCATTGCAGCTATTGAAAGCCAAGTTGGTGTAAATCAACATCTTATCTCTAATTCATTCACATACACACAATGTAGATTGGTGTTAGTACTGCATGATCTCCAAATCAATACTGATGATATCTCAGAATTATAGCATGTTTGGTTTCCAACACAAGGTGGATCAGAAGCTAACACTATTTATAACGTGATTTTGATAGAAACTAAACATGAAACATATGCCTTAGATTCTTAATTCTCTCTATTTTTGTTTATGCCGACAATTGCAAATACAACCTAGGTGCTTAATTAGGCCTCTAATTAATATTTTAATTAGTGCAATGCCAATAATATATAATATGTAATCTGCAGGAACCAGAGGAGAATCTTTTGAAAGTAGAAGATAAGCATATAAACCCAAATGAGAAAGTAAGATACAACAGAGAAAGATATGAAAGTAGAAAAAGCCAGTAATGGCGTTGCTTCCAATTAGGAGCCAATCCGTGCGGGTACTAACAATTGAAAATGATGGATATGATTTTGAAATCTCAAATAATATACATAGACCCACTGAGGTTGATTTGAGCCTTTCTTGACTAAGAGAGGTACCTCTCAAATTCAATCATAATATTGATAAGATTAAGATAACAATATACTGATCATACATAGATCCCTCCCCAAAGGTCATTCACAATTTGAAAAGACATTGACCCTATTGAATATTTAATTTTCTTTTGGCACCGAATTATGGTAATACTAATATATGTACCATCTAATCTTCATAGACTTAATTGGTGCTCGTGTGGTGGGATCAGAAAAAAGATGATAGATAGATAGATCCTCTCCTCGCAATTGGTGACTTTGGACTTCACACATCAACATATATGTGATTTGAAAAGGTGAATATTGAAGCCGTGTTGAAAAGTTTGATGAAAACATTCGTCTTATTAGATTGGTGTAAGTAAAACATCTCATTCACAAAATCGTAATACAAATCTAGCTCTTATGGTCTATAGTTGATTTGATTGAGATTGATTCGGATATCCAGGCCGATCGAAAGCTTAATTAGCTTGATTCTGATATTTGACATAAACACTTCAACAAATTCCTCATTTGGGTTCATTGAAAACAGCCACATATATAATCCATGTCCTGTGATATAATTGGTATTAATTTTGCATTATGCAGCTCAATGTAGGAACAAAATCAGTCAGTTTCAAGCTATAGTTTTTTAATATCTTAAAACATTTCGCCCACATTGAAACACAACAACAAAACTTCACCACAAAAGGGGTTTGCCTCTTTGATCTCTTCATGGAGTCACCAATTATTTGTTCAAAGTTGGGATTTAGCTGTCTTTCGCTTTGAGGCACCTTCAATCATTCCCATGATAGAATCCTAATTAATTAAAATAAAACCTTCTTTAAGATTACACTAAATCAAGCATCTTGCGTCATTAATCAATCATAGCACAGTATAGAAAACTCTCCTTTTCTTTTTCTAAATTTTCAAGCTCTAGTATCTTTTTATTACTTTAGGCTCTGAAATTAATGAGAGGCACATCAACACTTCAAGAAAAAAAAATAAATAAATGACATTGAAGCTTGACGCGTGTCCATTATAATCACCCTACATTAAGTGTGTGTTTAATTAATTTGGCGTTAAAACTGACCAAACTCAAGTTTAGATTCTTTTAACGCAATTATTTCTGGCGTTGGAAACGTGAGTTTACCACGTTTCAACGCTAAATCAAGTACTCAAGTTTAGATTCTTCAACGCAATTATTTCTAGTGTTGGAAACATGAGTTTACCACGTTTCAACGCTAAATTAAGCATGCTGCACAATAGTACTTCAACACCTAATGCTTCCAAGTTCCAATTAATTAAAAATTAAGAAATCTTGTCACTTGTTATGTAGCAGCTTCCATAAATGATAATTTCATATAAATATATCATGTTGTGTGTCTTTATATCTTGCGTTTTTGTAGTTTTAGTATGTCGTGTTGTGCCTAACTCCAATTTGGGAATAATTAACAGTAGTTTTAAGCCATATGCTTTAGGATATGCATGAACTTGCATACCACAACCAAGTCTAATACTGTGGTGTAGCAGTGCAACTAACACTTAAAATAGAAATTTTATAAGTCGGTAATGCAGAGACATACACATACAAAAAACTTTGAACAGAGGAGAAGTTTCTTAACGAATTAATAATATACCGTTATACTGTTGTGAATTGTGCACCATTTCTTTTTTATCAGAGAGAGATTGGTGGTAATCTAATCTTTGTGTGTTAGGGTCATTGTCAGAGATTATGGAAGTATTCGATCAATTGATGGATAGTTTCAATTCACATCTACTAATTAATGTGTAATAATCAGCATTCCTATCCG
This sequence comes from Sesbania bispinosa, assembly GCA_026901365.1. Lineage (NCBI taxonomy): Eukaryota > Viridiplantae > Streptophyta > Magnoliopsida > Fabales > Fabaceae > Sesbania > Sesbania bispinosa. Next base: position 201,952 of record QLOH01000980.1, read on the forward strand.
TAGATTGAGAAGTTAACTTGCGATAAGACAGAGTCCTTGAACATTGTTGAAAAGTTCGGAACTCAAATAGTTTTATAGGGATTTCATCTAATCCTACTCCAATAGAAACAAACTACTTATGTCTAGAAATTGACCACTTTTCCTTCAATAATGACTCATGCAAGTGATCTTACAAGATTTTCCCTAACTGCTTGGCTACGTAACGTTTTCTTTAAAACACCATTTCAAAGTCCCTAAACAGTTGAGTAATTGGGTAAAATTGACTCTAGAACTAAATGGTTGAGATGGTGATACATATATTATGAAGTAAATTGAACGAAAGTGATTTAAAATCAATTTCACGAAATCATGATTTTTCACGGTTCAAATGCATAAACCAAATGAAGGTATAGAGTCGATTCCATTAGTATATGAGTGTATTTGGTAAAATTAGCTAAAAAATTAAATGAAAGCTGAAAAGCTCATTGAAAACTAAAAAGGTAGTTGATTTGATTGAAAGTGTTTGATAAAACTAGCTTGAAACGTTAGATAGCTACTAGCTTATTTGACTAGCTTATAAGCTAGTTTGACCAACACAAAAGTGTTTGGTAAGGTTCATCAAAGTAGCTTATTTTAGGAGCTTCTAGCTTATAAGCTACAAGCTAGTTCACCTAGCTTGTAGCTTGTAGCTTATTTAATTTTCTTCCATCACTACCCCTTATATTTTAATACATTTCCCTTATTATTCTTAATTTCTTTTTATCTATTATTATATATTTTCAATTTTAGTGACAAAACCTTTAATTTCTTTTTACTTATTATTATATATATAATAAGTAATTTAAAAAATTATGAATTAATTAAATTGTTATTTTCTTTTGACTATTTTATGAAATTATTTTTATATTATACTATTTGTTTTATTAATTTTATTTTTTTATTTTAATTTTTAATTAAATATTTTATTACTAAAGAGTTTAATAAGAATTTAATTATTTTTTAAAAATATAAAATTATAATTGCATAATAATATATAGTTTTTTTTCTAAAAAACACAAATAGAATTTATATAATAAAATTTATGTAGTTATGCCCTTTTATGTCATTTTACATTTACTAACTAGCTTATCAGCTAGTTTTACCAAACACTTCTAATTCAATAAGCTAGCTTATCAGCTCAGAGCTTATAAGCTAGGAGCTTATCAGCTAGTTTTGCCAAACACACTCATACAACATCATTAATTAATAAATAATGATGAGTGGGGTGGTTGAGAGATAAACTTATAATAAATTTTCAGCTACCAACGTTGTCTTCTTCAATAGTATTCTCTGGAATATTTGGATGGCTAGGAACCAATCGGCTATTGCCTTAAATCGTCCGTCTCCGTTCACGATCCTGGGAAGAATCTGATCCTTATCTGCAGATATTCATCAATTCCTGATTGTGGCGGACCTGCACCCGAGCGCCCAGTCGCGTTTCGTCTCCTGGAAACCCCCATCTGATGGTGTAGCTGTTAATTGTGATGGTAGCTCCTCGGGGAATCCTGGTAGAGCTGGGTTTGGGGGGTTGATTCGTGATGCATTAATGGGGAATTGGCAGTGTGGCTTCTATAGGAGTATTGGGCATGCTGACTGTCTTCAGGCAGAACTAATGGGCCTTCAAGTTTCTTGGAAACATGGGTTCAGAAGGGTGGACTGCTTTTGTGACTCTAAGAATGCTCTCCATCTCATTATGCTTGATTCTATACAATTTCATCAACATGTTAGTATTATTATGCGCATAAGAGAGTACATTCAGAGGGACTGGGATATTAATTTATATCATATCCTCAGAGAAGGAAATAGCTCTGCGAATCTTCTCGCTAAAAAAAGGGCTCTTCAGAGCGATACTCTAGTTCTTTTAAGTGAACCTCCTCAAGAAATCAACCTCATGCTTCTAGCAGACGCGTCTGGAGTTCAGTACATGAGAGAGAGATAGTTATCTTTTATTTTATTTTTTTTCTTTCCCTTTTTCTATCTTGCACCAAAAAAAAAACTTGACCCAATATATGAGTCACTATATAATTAATTCAACTCATGAATTATTAATTAAATCGGTTGAACGTATACTCGCATATGTAGACATATATATTGTCTATTTTCTAAATTTTAAAATTATAATATAATAAAAAGAGTCAAATACCTCAAATTCGGACCTCTTTTTCTTATTAAATAAACTTGGAAATTAACATTTTTATATTATTTCAATTATTTTAGCTGCCTTATTTTACCCTTTTGAATTTTGAGACATTTTTTACTTTTTGCTATAGTTAAAACAAAAAAAATATTATTATTAATACATGAAAGATGTAAATTATTTTTCTTATTTTTTAGTTTTAATTACCAAACTATTTTCAGTTTTGATAATAAAAACATAATTTTTTTCTATTTTTAAAATTTTGTACAGGAAACAATGAAAATAACTCGTATATTGATTTTTTTGTTTCTTATACAAAACTTTGAAATCAAGAAACGAAAACAGAAAATGTTTTCTCCAAGTAAACGGACATTTTTTTTTATGAAAACTAGTTTCAAATTAGACCACATCAATTCTTAAACATAATTGGTCTAACATATATGTGTCTTCTAGGGTGTTTCATCTTATGGGTGTAATATTGATGTTTCACCCTTTTAACTTGTTATAACAGGCTTTCTGACCTATTAATAAAGTTCACAAAATTGTAAAGATGGTTCTGAATGAAATAAAAAAGGTATGTTTATATGATTTATTTTTTTTAGATTTTATTTAAATGTTATAAATAAAAATATATATTTATATAGTCATAGGTTTAGAATTTTTAGTTAATATTGAACTCATATTTTTATGTTAAAAAATAAATAGTATAATAATTAAAATAATAGTGTAATATTAAAAGAATAATTTAAAAGAGACGCCGCCCCTTGGAAGCATTTTGTCTAATCACTACTATCTTCGATTCAAGAGTTACACCCAAAGTTATGCATATGGGGAATTCCGGTAAAAAAACAAAAAAAAAACATTATGATAATTAAAATAACGGTTTTTGTTATATATGCAATATATCTATATGAGGAGGGATCAACTTACACCAGTGTAAATTACACCAAGTCTTACACCGCTAATAACTCTAGATCGAATGTGATTTTTATTAATCCAACCGTTGTATTATATTTATTCATCATCTTGATTATCTGTGTAAAATTTCATAAAATTTGAACACTAATAAACTGATAATCAAATGATCCCTTTTTTCATATATTTCAAATGTATATATGACGTTAATCTTGAGACATCTCAATGACATATCAAATAATTTCGGATTAAAGTAAAATTTTATATGTATGATCTATATGATAGTAACTCTCAATCCAACGGTAAATTAGTTAATACAATGATCTGTTAAAAAGTTATTCGGCAGTGTAAGACTTGGTGTAACTTACACTGGTTGGGTATAATAGGAAAGAGAGAGATAATAAAAATTAAAAAGAAAAATAATTGATAAAAAAAATGAAATAAAAATTAAAAAAGAAAAAGGAAAAAAGGGATGATGAAGTGGGATGAAATTGCAGAGTTGGTCACAAACTTATTTTGGCCAAAATATTGATATGAAACAGTGAAAAACTGAAAATGTATTTCTCTGATTTTTTTTTTTTTACGGAAAGTGTGAAAGGACAAAAGCTAGCTTGATTTAATTCAATAAAAAAAATGATTAGAATATAGAAAGAAGGAAATAATAGGGCAGGCAGGGGTGGGCGAAGAGGCAAGAGAGAGCAGAGACGTAGGGACAAGATGCATATGCAATCGAATTGAACATCGATAGATAAATTAAAAGATCGAAGCTTATAGGAGGAAACATACAAATGAAATCAAGAATAGTAGCAAACAAGCACATCCCCATGATAAGCTGGAAACCTGCAATTGTTTTCAGTAAGCCAAGCCACCAACACGTGCTATTGCAGAGAGACAATAACAACATTACCTTCAGACAATTATTTTCATAACCTAAATGATTGACAAATATTCCCTATAGCTATACCTCATCACTTTTTTTATTTCATTTATTATTTTTTCAGTGAAGAGAGAGAGAGGCTCCTATGCTCTCAGTTGAATTACCTTATCAACCCATCACCTATCTATGCATTACGGATGTTTTACTTATATTAATAATTAATAATTATGTTAGTGTCTAAATTAAATACATCCATCCCTTTAATTTCATTAGATCTACACCCATATGTCTGTCATGGATCAGTGAGCTAGCAAACACAACTTGGGTGGGTGTCATATATGTAAGGTTCTCATAAATGTATGTATGTACTTCATTTCATTTGCGGCTTCTCAACTTGATCCATTTTCATAAAGGAATTTGATAAAAAAGACAAAAACCATAACATAACAACAAGCGAGGCTACTTGAAAGGGTTTGGCAATTGGGCGGCTATATATACGTGTTTTCATCCATATTTGAGACATCGAAAATACCAATTCTTGCATATTTTAAAGTTCTTTACATATAAGTAATTAAGTGTATGTGTTTAGTTTACAATTCATTAGAATTGATTCTATAAATTAATAATTGAGATGAGTGATATTTATTATAAAGCACGTTGGACGTAATCATGATTTTGTACCGTAGAAACGTCAAACCAAACGGAGACTAAGAGTGTGTTTGATAAAACTAGTTGATTTGATTGAATGTGTTTGGTAAAACTAGCTGAAAATGGTAAAATGACATATAAGGACATCATTAATTATCAAATAATGATAAGTGAAGGTAGTTAAAGGATAAACTTGTAATTAATTTTCAGCTAGTAGCTGAAAATTGAAGGTTTTTTTTTAAAAAAACTACCTCAAGTATATTTTCAAGAAAAGCTAGTAGCTAGCTACGTACCCAAAAAAGTTACCTTACCAAACATAGCTTAAATGATTTCAGCTACTAATTCCAGCTTTCAGCTAGCTAAAACGGCTTATCAAACACACTTTAAGTAATTAGTTCTTGGACCAAGGTAATGTTATTCTCATAGCATTTTTTATTTTGCTCATTATAGTATTAGATTGAATTCATATTTATAACGTGATTTTGATAAAAATTAAATATATTGCAAGAAACATTGAAGTGATTTTCATAAAAAATAATAGATTGATTTAATATAAGTTAATGTTTACACACGTATTATATTTTGGATTTGGGTCTAACTCAACCCCAAAAGCTAGGGTGAGGAAACTCCAAAAGCTAGCTTGTAGGGTGAGGACTGCCCAAGGTTTATATACTTTTATGATGCTTTATCTCTAGGCAATGTGGGCGGGTGACGGCCCAATAACAACGAATCATCTAGAAATTATATTTTGGACTTATGCCTAACTCAACCCTAAGATGAGAACTGTCCAAGGTTTATATACTTTTATGAGGCCTTATCTCTAGACAACGTGACACTCTAACAACACGAATTGTTTATTACATTAACATTTCAGCATATATGTAATAATTAATATAAAAATATCAAGTTCTCTAGAAAATGTTGTTTTGTGCGTCCCGTCCTGTGGTGGAATTGAATATTCAAATTCGACAAATTTGCAATGTCCCTTTCACTACAAAGACAAACGAAACACCAGTAAGACTCTATGTTCGTATTACTTTAATCTGTTTGATTTGATTTGATGTATCTTATCCTGTGAATGGCTTTTCATGTATAGTCTCTCTCCCCGTTAGAGCCAAACAACCACTAAATTCATCTCTACACTCTTCAACTTCTTTATTCTTAGTTTCTCGTACCCCCACCACCACATCCAAATTGATAATTAACCAATGCACCCACTTAAGCAAAATTAAAAAAAAGGAATAATTAAGAAAAAATATATATAGCTAGGTGTTATATTTGAGTTGCCTTTTTATGCTTGGTACAAAATAGACCATGCAAGAGGGAAGGATCGAAAAAGTTCAAAGCCTATCTAGCCCACTTGCACGCTACTACTTTTTTGTGAGACTCGTTTACATCAAACAAACCGTTAATAGGTGTACAAACCCGAACTGATGAGAGTGCCTTGTTGAAATGTTTTGCTTTTGTGCCAAGGTACTCATTCCAAGTCACTGACCTATAAAGTGGAGGCTGTGTTGGGCCTACTAGTTTTGCATGTGGACAGATCTCCACATTGGGTTGGGGCCCATATAGATAGGCAACTGAAAACCGTTGACGGGTCCGGTTCACTAAAACCCGATGGAGCACACTCGGGTACAACCCGTTCGACAAAATGTGGAGGAGGTCACCCACGTTGATCACCAACGCGCCGGGGAGCGGCGGCACCGTCACCCACCCGGATCCATCCCGTTGGACCTGTAACCCGCTAATGTTGTTCTGGTAAAGGATGGTGAGAAGGGTCGAGTCAGTGTGCGGGGCGAGACCCATGGCCCGGTCCGGATCCGGACAACTCGGGTATGAGTTCAATTGCAAGGCAGCACAAGCCTTTTCAAATTGGCCCTTTGACCCGGCCCATTTGAGATCTTCCTTTGTAATACCCAGAGACTCCAACATGAGCCACATTAGCTTTCCCGCTAGCTTTTTCATGGTTTCATCATATTGCACTACAATATCACTGAAAAGACAAAAATCCCCAATATAGAGGAGCGTTAGGAAAAATCACTACACTGTTGACCAATAACCAAGAGATTAATTTCTTTTCTTCTAAACACATATATGTAAATAACAACAAAACAGAAACAAGTGGATTTCGGTGCAATAGATTCTCATCACTCTCCCTAATCTTCAGGGTGGGTCCAATAGCTCTCATTATGATCTTTGCTAATTGCATTAGGATAAGAAAATGGGCTTATATAATTTGGCCATATTTGTACCATCACCACAAAAAATACCAAAAATAGTCTTTTTTTTATATAAAAAGAAACAAACAATTTTAAATTAGTAAAGAAAAAATAAAAAACAAACAAAGAAGAAAGAAAGAAGTAGAGGATGAGGCATATAGGTTGTTTTTGTTTAATAATTAATTAATAGAAGAAAGACACGTGCACACGTGCATTGTGGTGAATTATATAAAAAATTTAAGTCGTTAAGTGGAAGACACATGAATGATTTTATATAATGTAGTGTATGTACCAGTATTTGTCATAATCTTGAGGCCAGAGATTTTGGAAATGCTCAAGAGGGGATCCAAGAATTGTGAAGCCTTCAGACCACATGAGTTTGGGGAAGAAAGATGAGATACGAGCGAGTCCATAGCCAGAAACACCATCAGGGGAACGAGCAGCTTTGAGTTTTTGATGAGAAGGAAGAGAGAAGAGTGTTTGGGCAAGCCAATGAATGTCATCAAGGAGACTTATGGGTATGCCATGGTTTACAACTTGGTAGACACCCCATGTCTTGCATGCATGTCCTATGAGTTTAGAAGCATTTGGGTCATTGAGATCAATAACGGGGACACTCTCCTTCATAGAATTATTGGAACAAGTGTGATCATGATCGTCCACGTGTGTTGTCGACCAAGCGTATGATTCAGGGAGTTCTTGTAAGGAGTTGAAGTCAGGGTGTTTGTGGTGAAGTACGTGGACTGGGTTGCCACGGTAGGCTTCAGAGAGTGAAGGCATAGTGTGGATTAATTGGAAGAAAAACAATATAGGTGTGTGTGTGTGTGTTGAATAATGAATATACTACTTGATAGATAGTAGTATATATGGGTAATTAGGAAAAGGTTCGAAAGAAGTAGCTATTGGTGATAGTACTTGCAAGAAAACATAGTACCACATAGAAAGATAAAGATGAGGTGAGAAAACATGATTGTGCGTAGTGAGTATATATAGAGATGATGGGGTGGATGGCGACAATGTTGCCCTTACCCCAAACCAATAGAAAATGGTGGAAAAAGTTAGATAGAGAGAAATTAAGATTGGTCTTTTTAATTTTTTTAAAAAAAATTGTTCAATTCCCTTTCCCCCCTCAGGTGTTGATTGTTGTTTGGAGAAGTTTATTTTGAGGAAGTTCGAGAAACGATTCTCACTTAATTATTTCCTTCATTCAGATCACTAGATATATACATTTTTTTTTTCATATATAACATCCATATATGAAAATTTAATTTATTCTTATGGAAAAGATATAAAATTTATAATATGGAAAATGTGAAAATTAAAAGGAGGGTGTTTTATAATTGGACAAGGGAAAGAACAAAAAAGGAAAGGACCATCTTGTCCTCTACATATACAATATATATATAACTTGAAATGAGGAAAAGAGAAGCATCTCAACTTCTTAATTTACAACTCCAAGGGTTCCAAGAAAGAGTAGGGACCCCTACCTCAACATGTGCCTTTGTCTTGTCCTCAAGTAGAAAAACATTTAAATCAAACTCTCCCAACTTGGTTCTGATTTATCTCATTGGCTAAACGACAATAGTTACAATACCCCAATTTGGATAGTTGCCATCGTGACCAAATTGCCCATAACCAAAAATTGGGTAATATTAGGTAAAGAAATTAACAAAAGAGCCTTGATTGGCATACATAAAACAGTGTTTATCATCTTTTTACCACATTGGGCTATGTGCACAAATTCCCCTTTATCTCTTTTTTTTTGTTTGAGAGTACTAACATAACACAGTGATACAATTATTGTATCCACTGTGTTATGTATGTTTAGAATTTTCCTTAACAAAAGCGTCTTTTCACACTTTTATAAATCTACAAGACTTAATTAGAAGAAATTAAATAAATATCTCAGGAGTAATGTTTTTTATACAACATAAAAAGACAAAATAGAAAATAGAAGTAAGAGAGAGAAATGTGGGATTGATATGTGATATAATAGAGAGATATAGAGAGTAAAAGTATGTAGTATGAGTTGTTGTATATTTTTTGTTGTATGAAAAATATTACTCATATCTCAGTGATATGAATAAATATTTAGACATACAAGTGTTATAAGTTATGTATAATTCTTTATTTTTATTCTATTAAAATTTAGGGTGAGAAGATATTGATGTCTCAATTCAAAGAAGGGAGCTCTATACTCAAAGAGCACTTAGAGAGATACCTATATTTACCTCATCCGGCCCCAAAAAGACGAGTGGGGTTTAGTACATCATTTTATTTGATAACAAAATCATAGCTAATATCACTTCGATTAGTTACAAATTAGTTATAGATTTTTTATAGATTAAATATATTCATTTATTATATATATCTTGTTACAATTTTACTATGAAGTTCATGGTATAATATAGTTAAAAATTAGCTACATTTTTACCGTAAATGAATTATATACTACGTACCAAAATAAAGATGTACTATACACCACCTAGCTAGAATGCTTGTACATCTTAAATAGAATCAATTAACCTTGACATATTACACCATATTCAACGCAATCCTATGCAATATATAGTTCTCTTAATTTTTTTTGTTTAACACAAACCTTCATCATTTCTCCACACTCATATTTTATATACACTCTTTTTTACATTCATTTTTTCTTCCTATCTTTGTTTACATTTCTCATCACATCAATTATCATGACATCTTTTATTTGATCTCTCTTCATTTTTTTTCTTTCTATTTTTGTGTTCCTTACTTAAAGAGTTGAGTAGAAGAATGGTTTTCCATAACACATCCTATTCATATATGCTTTCGAAAGTTCAAAGCTCTAAAGAAGAACCAACATGATTGGTGATCAAGTGATACATGTTTGATTTCTCTTAAGTAATAAGATTTTGGGTTCGAATTATCTCCTGTGAAGAATACATGTGAATTAAATAAATTAATAAATAAAAAACTCTGAGAAAGAAGACAATAATAGCACATAATTGAGCAGCATATACAAAATGGTAATTTAGCCCTCAACAGAGATATAAAAATAAAGCATGGAAAACAATAACAATAATGTTAATGATAAATATACAAAAGTAGAAATGTGTGGACTGGGTGCTTGTTCTTCCTTATGCCTTTCACATGTATATATGATCATTTCCATGAAGAAACAGTAAAGTCTTTTTTGGTATTTTGCGGTTAGATTAGTGTTTTACCTGTCCCATGTGCCTGAAAGTGGCCTTAGTGATATTCAGCAACATCACTGGTTTGACGAAACTACTACAATTAATTCTGTGGATTGTCCCCATAATATGTATATCACCAAAGGTATTTCTGCTTTTTGTTTGATTTAAAAGACCTATGCCCTTTGGTTTTTTAATAAAAAAATATCTTTTGATTATATTTTTTCTAATTATTATAAAAAATATGAATGAAAAGATAAAAAAATATTTTATTATTTTCAGCATTCATGTATAATTTTTTACAAACGGAAAATAAAATAAAATAAAAATGAGAAATATTTTTTATATTTATCAATAAACTTAAAAATTATAAAAAATCTTTAAACCAAACAAACTCCTTAGATTCTTTTAGGGAAAAAAACAATGTTACTCTTTACGGCTTCACCTCTTTTATTATGCATGAGAGATAGCTAGTTTATTCATATATTCAATAAATTTTATAACATATTTTATTTCTTTATATTTCTCTATCATATTATTTATCATATTCGATATTTTTTTTTCTTTACTTTTATCTTTCTCTTAATTGTATATAATATTGTATAAACTATAGTAGTAGAATTTTTTTATTATTATTATTACATTGTACAAAGGGCTTATGTTGCTCCAATTTTTCGTTTAGTACTTTTTATATGGTTCCCAATATAGCATGCATTACCACCTAAATCATATATATATATATATATATATGATGTCATTGATTGATAATTAATAAGAGAGGATGAACAGTGGTGGCCCTCTTCTTGCAGTTGCTCATGACATGACTAGCATTCATGGGACATGGGCTCGTGTGTGTTCACAACATCACACATAACATTCATTTTTATACTCTTCCTATGTGCACATGCACTTCACGTGGTCCAAACATGGTGAGGTCGGGACCGTTTGGGTCGCTACTGAACCCACTGCTTCTTTTTTTTATATTATTTCAAATACAAAGTTAAGCATCTAAATTTTATGCAATTTTGTATAGTAAAATATATAGTGTTCTATATATTTAATAATAGTTTAATTATTAAGAATTACTTGTTTCAGTAATATAACATTTCTGTTTATTGATAGTGTACAATATTTTATACCAATATAACATAAAAAATTTCATACTAATAATATATATCAAATTTAAACTAATTAAATACATATCTGCATGGCATTATATAGTTATATACATGGCCATTAAATTAGAAGATAAAAAGTAATTTAAATAAAAATATACAATTTAATGAGCCGAAAAAAATCATAAACCGTACGTACATAACTTATATATTCAGAATGATTAAGAATATAACGCAGGAATCTAGCCCTTTTAATTAATGTATGCATGTGTGCATATGAATTAATTAAATGTTGATGGTGCGCATGAACTTCTATTTTTAAAATAAATAAAAGCCGGCATATATGCTACAAAATAAAATAAAATAGACACAAGCAAATTTTAGTTTACATGGACGGCAAAGTATCGAAAAAGGAGGTTTGTTAAGTAAAAGAGAAGTCACGAAATTAGATCGATGATCTTTTTATTCTAAATTATCAACATCTAATTTCAAGAATATATTAAAAGGATATGAAAGCATGACAGAAGATTTGAATCCAAATTATAATGGATTTAATCCAAATTACAATGTCCTTTATTAACATGGACGATTCTACGGTGGACCAAATTTTATTTGGTCCACCTAGTCCAGCTTTCATTTTTTTCTTTATAAAAGGTGAATGAATAATTTTATTTTTTATTAAATAATCTTTATATGACTATTTGAGTTTAATTTAAGAGAAAATATGAATTTACAATTCAATCTATGCTAATTTCGTTGAGGATATATCAATTTAAAGTTAAAGGGCAAAATTTTACATTATATGACAATATCGAATTGAGTTTTTATTATTTTCGAGTGATATTTCATAAAAGCAACTTGAAACTATTTTAATATCAATCATTAATAAAAATGGGCATTGAATTTGGTAATTAAGGATTTAAATTACTATATTTTTACATTTTTGACCATGTGAACCATGGTCCACCATAGATAGACGCTATTAATATTTTGTAACTTTCTTTTATAGTGTGATGTGTAATAAAGTAATGCGCGCAATCGCGTTGAAATCACGCATTACATTTCATTCCCCCTTTTCCTTAATTGCATTTTTAGTTTCCTTATTATTATTGGTTTATTATTTTGATCCTCCAATGTAAATTTAAATTTAAATTCTTGATTTTTTTAATTATTATAATAAAATTTCTCCATTATTTTTCTATTTAAAATCCTTAAATTTATATTTTCTATTCAAAATGTCCACAAAATAATTAATATTTAAATTGTTCTAAACCCTTCTCGGCTCAACTCATAACAAAAATATCAAATTTTACTTACAAATAAAAAATTCTTAAATCTTCCCCTCTTTAAATAATGATTTCACAATCTTTCGATTTTCATTAAATTTCCACTAAACTTTTAGTTTTAAAATATACACATTCCAAATTCATCTTAAACACCTAAATATTTAAGTGGAAAATAAAATTGAGTTTTTTCTATAGAAATTCATGGGTTTAATTGAAGTAATTAAAAAAATTAATAAAAAACTAAAATCAAATAAATATTTATTAAAAGATTAAAATCGTATACTAGAGATAATAGAAAAATCCAAGATATAATAATTTTTTCCCTTCTTCCTCTTAGAGTATGTTAGGGAGTTTGTAAGGAAGAGAAAAGTAAAGGGAAAGAAAGAGATTAGGAGGAAAAAGGAAGAGTGAGGAGGAAGGGGAGAAAACTTTATAACCTAACTACACTCTTAAACATAAATTGGGAAGAATTTCCTATAAACCTTTTTCTTACTCCTCTTTCCCCTTATTCTCTAATCGCAAACATACGCTTAGTAGTCTAGATCCAGTATTATGGGCTTTAATTTCTATTAGGACTTATTCTCTCATTGTGGGTCCCCCTTAAAAAACATTACAAGGACATTTTGCAAACTTTGTTCTGCTACAGGATTTAGAACATGCATGGTTGAATGTCTTCCTAATATGTCAAAACAAAGTTTCTTATGGTGTCTATTACAATTTGACATACCAAACCTAATTGCAGGCTCTACTTGATCAGTCTCAAATATTGCCATGTTTCTAGGCATGACAAGTTCAAATATCTTTGATGACTCCTAAGAGATTTGAAATATCATTTAATAAAAAGAAATATTAATTTGAGTTATCAAGTTTAATAATTCAACTTTTGTTAATTTTTTACACTAAGTCTCTATCTCTATCCCAACACCCATTTTAGTATAAACATTTTGGGAAAAGGGAGAAGTTTCCTCTTTCTTTTTCCTACCACACACACAAGAGTACGTGGATATCAAGGGTAGGGTATAGAGATTTAGAGTGGAACTATATGTGACCGGTGACTTCGCACGGGTAAATCGGTGGTACGACTTATGTTGCTCATATTTCGCACGGAATAAAATATTAGTGATGATAAATACTTAATTAGAATTTAAAGTAAATCAATAATATTATTGTAGAATTTATTTAGAGATGCTAGCTCACAGGGGTTGACCCTTAACAAAAGGCAATACCCTCTTCAAGTTGACAATGATGTTAGTGATGTCCTGCCTCTTATTTCCTTCCAAGTTCATGCAATGCGTGGAGAAATAGAGATTGTACTACATAATTCTAAATTTTTATAATTGTTTCTAATTACGGTATGAATTATAAGGAGTTACGTGTGCGAACAATTTACATAATTCACTGGTAAGCATAAAATCAAGAGCCTAGCCGGAAGTGGAAGGATATTGATTAAGAAATTACAAATTTTAAAATTTTCTACAAAAATATATAAAATTTTAAAAATATTTTATTTAATATTTTTAAATTCTTAATACTTTGTAATTGGTAAAGGGGGGATATTTTAGTGTTTACATCCCATTAGGAAGCCATATATTTTTATTTATTTATTTTTATTCATACAATTTAGTTCTCTTACATTTTTCTCTTTCACCTGATTTTTTTATCATTCTCTTCATTTTTCTTATCACATCTTCCTTTTTTCTCTTTATCTAATGGTAGACCCATGTCGTATGTTTATTTCATGTATATATGTAATCAATTATTTTGTAGTCATATAAATTTAAAATTTTTAAAAGTTTATATCATAAATAATAGTGAAATGAATAAATTGTAGCTATTTATAAGTGAATTTGTATAAGTAAATAAATGAGAACATATTACATTATAATAAAAACTCTAAATGCATGTCTAAATGAGAAGTGATTATATTCCATAAATTGTTGATGAATATCATAAGCACGATCTTGCTATTAGTTTTTACACATGTATGATAACATATTTATCTCTTGCAACCTAAACATCCATATATGCTTTCATAAAATTTTTGCACCACCCAATTCTATATTTAAACATACATGTTAAAATCAATTGATTTGAATTATGATATGAAATATAACACATCAAACAAAAAAGAGTACAATAAAATGTCAAGATTATGAAAATGATATATTGGTGGTAAAAAAAACCAATATTTCGATTCCCTAAAAAAGACAAAGTATATATCTAATAGGTATAACCTTGAAAAATAAAGCAAGTAATTGACTCTCTGAAATGTCCCTCATTAAAAAAAGGTAAAAGTGAAAATGGGAATTATATGGTAAAATAGTTAGAGAAATTTAATATCTATTAATTTAAAAAAAAATGAGTTAAAAACTTAAAAAAATAGATTGCATTTATTTTTACATTCAAATATATTGATTTAAAAATTCATTACATAAAAAGGTAAATTTCTATTTTTTTTCTTAGATCTAATAGATTAATTTGAAATTTGACATTTTGGTTCTTATAATTAATTTTCGGTCTTATAATTAATTTTCGGTCTTTATAAAATACACCCGTGTTAATCTTAGTCCCTACAATTATCTTTTTTTATTCTAGTTCTCACAAAATATGTGGATCATGATAATTTTGTGGGTGTCAAAGACATCGAGAACCAACCTTAATAATTTCATATTTTATGAGGATTAAAACCAAAAGAAAAAAATGAGGGATAAAAAATATACCCAATATTACTAAAAGGGTACAATGACTATCATTTATATATTGAAAATGAGCGATCTTTCTTTATATATGTAAAAGAAGAGTAGTATGTAGTTGCCCTGGAAGTATATATATCTTCCCACTCAAATTAGGGGTAACAATGTCATTTCCCTTTCAAATAATTTATTTGATATTTTTTTCCATGTTTAGTAAATACCTTCCCATTAATTATGATAATAGTCATTTACTTTTATAATACTTAGTGATAATTTATTAACTTTGTTTTGTAAAGTTGTGTGATTTTCTTTGGTTTCACCATTGGGATGATCAAGTATTTCCCTTCCATTCATTTTTGTCTTTTCATATACACATTAATTTAATTTGAGAGCCTTTGCCCATTCTTCTTCTATTTATTATTTTTGTTTCTACTACTTTACACTATCCTACCTATTTTGTTTCTTCTTTCCCTATTTTTTATACTTCTAAAAATAGACATATAGTCCTTTATTATTTATTCTTATTTTACAATAACGGGTAATTAGATTACTTTATTCAAATAATTTATTTTATATATTTTTAATATATTTTATTAAACACCTCGTATCATTAATTATAATAATGGCGCGCTATTTGTTTTTAACAGTAATGAGTTTTTCTTTTCCTTTTAATTACTAACTTTTTAATAGTATTGTTTAGTTATCTTTTGAAATTCCTTCATTTTCCCTATAAACAAAAATAATGGGTTTATTTTTCTACACACATTCATTCTTTCCATCAAATTTTAACAAAGAAATCCTTTACTTACACGGTAAATGATTCATATGCGTCTATCTATATATCTATATATATATATATATATATTACATAATTAAATAAAAACAAATTATTTGATTATGTTTAGGCCATTTTTTATTATAGACACTAAAAATGACATATAATTCAATTTCCTAAAAGTGAAAAAGTTAATAACATTTTTATTTTGAGAAAGGATTCACGTTGAGATTAAATTCGCATTTTGTTGAATTATTTCATATTTGAGTCAGATGCAATTCACAATAACAAAAATTATTAATTATTTTTAACATTTCTTCTATAAATCATAAAAAAAGTCCCTAAGGTTTTAATAAATAAAAAATGAAAACATAAATACTTATTTGAATAAAATTAACTCCAAATATCCATATCAATTGTAATAGGATATATAACTATTACTCTTCAATAAGGTTTTTAACATTGAAAATATATTTATATTCAATAAAATATGTACTAAAATTAGAACATCAAGAAGTCCATTAGAGCCTAAAGCTAGCTATAAAAAGTTAATATTAATGTTTCAAACAAAGTTGTTGAATGTACCTCTTTTTATTAAAAATATTTATTTTATTTGTTAAAACTCATTTTCTTTTGTATTTCTCTTCAGCACAAGGTAAAGTAAACTGCTTTTTTCTTAAGAAAATAAAGTCCATAAATTACCTATAATATTAATATTCAATTTTTATTGTGTGCATCCTCCTATTTCCTATAATTGTGTGTATTCTCCTTTTTGTATGATAATTATTTGTTTCCCCCGACCTTAATCTTTTAAACACTTATTTAGAGAATTCAAATGCAACTAAATATTTATACAAAATAATATTAACATTTTCTTTGGGGTTTGCATAGAATTTTATAATTTAATTAAAATATTTAAATCATATTAATGAATATATATAATTTTGATAAAAAAAAGTATATGTAATATAATTTATTATAAAAATAAATAAATATGAACTATTGCAAAATTATTAGACAAAGTAAAATTATGTTAATAGAAATAACATACTAATTTTAGAAATATTTATCCAAAATATTGAAGAAAATCCTATTATTGAATTTTAAGAATAGCTTTTAAAAACATCAATTCTTTATTTACTTTGTTTATGATAATGTGTTTTTTAATTTGAATAACTACATTATTTATTCAATTCCAATAATTAAATAATTAAATATTAATGTGTTTGATGTGATTTTCTATTTTAGTAACAAATTTATAGATTTATTTATTTTTAAATCTTCAATTTATTATTTTTTTTCCAAATTGTTATGTATTTAATTTTTCAAACATGCTATAAGTGAAATTTTCTATTGCACTTCTTTTAATTTTTTAATTGTGTATAAAAGTTTCTTATATGTTTTCTTCTTGAATTAAATTTCATACTTATAATAAAAAATTATATAATAATTTATTATTAACACAAATTATAATTTTAAGATAAAAAATAATATTATTAACACATTATAAAATTCCCGTGCATGTATCGTGCGTAACTCCTAGTATCTTGGAAAAAAAAAATACAAATGGAAGTCCGGCAAATAGATATATTTTCAAATTAACCCTTGAACTCTTGATGTTAGCAAAAGTTAATAACATTATGATCAACCTAGTTTGATGCTCTTATAAAAAGGTTAACAGCTGGTTTGCATACTCCTCCCACTAATTCCATCTCAATTTATTGTATCTAGTTCGAAAAGGAATATACTTGGATCAAAAAAATTGCAAGTACAATTTTAAAAGTTAAGGAAACGATATATAGAAATCTAATTAAGCTAGGCATCACAAGTTGAAATATCTTTATCTGTTTGGTTTAAATAAGAGGAGGGGAGGGGAGTGTGTTAGAAATTTTAATTTCTAATAATTATTTTTGTGGGCTACATATTAAATATTAAAGCATTTATATTAGCTATTTACATCAATTGGGCTGATCGCTAGTGATATGCATTAAGTGAGCCCATTTAGACTACCGTAGGCATCGATGTGGGGCCTATATGAGTGGACACTGGGCTTGGCCTATTTCGGCATAGTGAGAACCCTAATAGGTTGGTATAAATAA
Source organism: Sesbania bispinosa (assembly GCA_026901365.1). Classification (NCBI taxonomy): domain Eukaryota; kingdom Viridiplantae; phylum Streptophyta; class Magnoliopsida; order Fabales; family Fabaceae; genus Sesbania; species Sesbania bispinosa. Next base: position 219,910 of record QLOH01000980.1, read on the forward strand.
GCCCCTTTAGAGGTGTTGGTCCCCAAGACACCAAATCAACCACCGCCTCCATATTCCTTCCCATCATGATTCTGGCACTTAAGGTCCCGGTTTTAGGAACTCAGAGATTTGGTTGAGGAAGACCATAACACCATCTTTACTCTAACCTGTCATTCTGTTTGTTGTTAATCCCTAAGAGGAGGTTCGTGACGTTCGTTACCTACCGAAGATTTTCGCTGCATAAGCTTAATGGATCCAGGTATTCCTTGAAACTCATAGTTCCCAATAATATGACATAATGAATTTATATTTGCGTGTTTAAATTCCCAATAGAGTGATTTTAATGAAGGGGAGGGAAGGGAGGGGAAGGGAGGGGGAGATTATTTTATCTTGTTTAGTTCGAGGAGGGGAGGTGATGGCGAGGGGAAACCTTTCTTGTTTGGTTCACAAGGGGAGAGGGAAAATAAAACTAATTTACTTTCATACCCTTTGGCTTTTATAACATTCACATTATTAACATGAGAAGATGAATGTTTAAGTAATTTTGATTGTTTTATTTTAAACCCCTGCCCTCTCCTCCAAATCCCCCCCACTTTTGGAGGGGAGGCAAAATGCTATTAGGAGGGATTTTGGCCCTCTCCCCTCCCCTCCTATTTGTTGTGAAAATTTTCAATCAAGTTCGAAAACTTTCTTGATTCTAAAAGTACAATCTGGGACTAGAATCTGAATCCTCTAAAAGTTCTTTTTAAAATTAGATTTTACTCAGAAATTGTATTCAAAGAGTAACATAATTTTGAATCACTTATTTCTCCAAGAGATTAACTTCGAAATCAGTTTTGAAGAATAAATAGAATTTCAAAGAGATGAAAATTTAAGGACAAAGTGCAGGAATTGAAAGTGAAAAATTTAAATAAAAGAAAGAAAAAAGTTGCAGGAAATTAAGTGCAGGAAGTAAAGAACAGAAAGTAATCAAAGAAAAGAAAATTGCAGAATTGTAAATTGCATTAATTGAAAGTTGGTATGGATATACATATTGGGCACTCTCTTTATTAACCTCTTAGCTGCTTACAGGATGGACGTTGGGTGTTTCAGAGACGTTTTCAGTAAAGTGAAATCCAACCCTTGTTACATCAGAATTCTGCCTATTTATAGATTTCTAATCCTAACGGACACTTAACAGGATTTTGACATACGTTTACAAGCCTAAATGAGGTGTCAAATTTCTAAGTGTGACACATATTCAAAGCAAGCAACGGTCTTCTACTCGTCAAATAACTGATAGCCTAAGGTCTTGACACTGTCTCTGAGTGATAACTTCCAGTAACTGCTTCATTTGAAATTTGAATGGTCTTCAAATGACTTTCCGGACTTCTGACTTTGCAAATTCTTCTAAGTTACTGGGCTTCTTTCAACTTCGAACAAGTCTTCAATTCTGATCTGATTCGAACCACATCAAGAAACTTAACCAAATATTGATTGATTAATTTCCTAAGTTTCACGTATTGTAAATTCTGAATGGTCAATTCGTTGGTAAACTTGACCACCGACCACACGGGGTTTTGACCTTCAAACTGATTGGACCATTCTGCAGGTACATTGATGGCACCGTCCAATTCCTATCAGTATAAATATCTGCTGGTTTTTGACGTTCTTCTTCATTCCTTTCTCTGTTCAAAATGAAGAAGTTTCTTCCTTTGGCTATTACGCACAACCTGATCTTTTCTTGACTTCATGTTCGATAAGGTGACGGAATAGCCAAAGCTCTATAAGCTTCTTCAATCCTTACAAGGATTTTCTTCAGGTTGAATGTACTAGCCAATTATAATTTAGTTATTTAATAACTAAATCTTCTTTGTACTTTCCCAGGCTTTCTTTGTTTTCACCCCAATGCACCAGGGCTGCGCAACCAGGATAGCACAATGCCTTTTGCCTTGGCTCAATCAAAGCTTGTGGGAAAGAAGAAGAAGGACGAGGAGGGTCAGATGAAGAACAGGAAGGTAGAGTCAAGTTCTCTGAAGATTTAGAATAGCTTTATTTTCATGTACATTTATATTTCTTATGTATTTTTATTTGAACTATGTAATTCGAATCTCATTTGTACATGAAATAAAAGACATATTTCTTTGTAGCTTTTCCTTCAGATTCTTTAAATTATGGAACTCCTTTTCCTTTCCTTCTGTTTGCATTCAAAATACATTTCAAATTCGAATAGGCATTTAATTAATATTTGCATTCTTTTTAATACATATAACATAATGCCTTATATTTCAATTCAACATACAAACTCCAAACTTCACTAAGTTATAATGTATTTTGATTCATAATATGCCTTTCGAATCTTCTAGTATATACCTCGAATTTGAAGATACCAAATCATTTAATAACTTAGTAAAATTTGTAAATATCCACCCCCAAACAGATGCCCCCTTAAAATATTAGTTTCGAGGAATATGTTAACTTCAGTAGAAACTAATCTTTTAATAGCATGAAGAAGTCATTCAAAAATATTGACTCTTTCGATTAACTATTCATCTTCGTTTTGATGGTTTCACGTTGGCAGCAACAGTTTACCTTTTCTTTTATTATTATTATTGGCTCATTACTTTACTTTACTGCGCGGCCACTTTTTAAAATTGCAGTTACCATTTTTATGTAACTGACCGTGCCCACTCACTCTTAGCTATATGTAATGGTATGAAAAGTTACAACCTGAGCAACCTTTCATTTACCACTTCATTAACTATCAGCTTCTTTCCTCTTTCTTCTCGTTTTCTCTCTGCTACACACCGTCCTTCTCGGTGCTCTTTCTTCTAACATATTTTTGCAAAACAAAGCTTCAATCTTCTAAGGTAATGCTATAGAAACTTTATTTTCTTTGTTTCCTTCTGAGTCTTGACTCATTCTCCCTTTTGCTGCAACATTTTTCTGACATTGCCGAAGAACATTTATCTTTTGAGGCAACTGAAATCTTTTGCCCTAAATGACGATTTTTCAAATCAAGAATCCTCTTTTTGCTCAGGCATTGTCATTAATCTTGTTGAAATAAACAATCTTTCTTGTAATAGAACAATTTTCTTTCAGATCTTTCAATTTTTTCTGAAGATGTTCTTCCTTTTTCTGACAAGTCTTTTCTCCCTTTAAGCTTACTCAGCTTCGATTTCTTGGATTCTTGATATTTTAGGGCTTTTAAAATGAATTCTCAAGAAACTTCTGAACGTTCTGAGCCAATCCCAAGGCTTTCATCAACGGAAATTTGGTGGGTTTAGACAACATCAACTATGTACCTGAACCAGAGGAAGATTCTGAACGTCTTCCTATATGGAGAAGTCAGTCTCTAATACCTTTCTCCATTCAAAATAAAGAGTATTGTTTTCTGGGGACTTATTTTCGACCAGCAAGACTTAATAGGTACACCAATTTCTTCCCTTGTCCTTCTGAAGAAAAGCTCTTTGCTTTTCAGGATCCCATTAGAACAGATTTTTTGAACAATCTACCTTCTATCTTTAGAACTGTTCCCCCTGTTAAGAACAAGCTTACCTGAATTGGTTAGATAGAGTTGAAAGTAGTAAAGGGAATCATTGGAAGAAATTAGGGATTTTCGATCCTGATTCAACTAAGTAGATGTGAGCTTTCTTATGATCATGTACTCTTAATGACTTCATGCTTCTTTGGGATCGAAACACTCACAGCTTTCAATTTGCCTTATGGCATGATTACACCCACACTTTTTGATCTATCTGCTATAGTAGGTGTTAAACCTGAGGGTGATATTTTCATTCCTTCAGATTTTACAATAGAAAAAACTTCAAAGTCAAATTGGAACAAGTTCACACCCATGCTTTTTTTATTCAAAATAACAATAAAGTTACTGGTCCAGTATCTCGAACTGAACAAACTTTTTTTATGCTTTGGTTGTCTGGCTTTGTCTTTTATTCTCTTCTCTCCAAATCCCAAAATCCCTTCTCAGTCTGCTATTGCTTTATCTCAAAGCAAAGTTCGAATCAACTTCGGTCGTTTCCTTCTAGGTAGCCTCTATGACTGTTTGAATGAGGTTGTTCCGACTCTTAGAAAATCAGAACAAGTAAAAGTTCTGAGTGGTCCCTTTTGGCTCCTTCAATTATGGCTTAATTCCATTTTCAAAGAAAATTTCACAAGTGTGGAGTCAAAAAGTTCCAAACTATCTAATTCGATTGAGGGATTTCGATTGTCTTTTATACTCCAACCTCTTGGAGGAAAGATCCCTTGCTTTATTCAAACATTATTTCTCTCTTTTCCTTGGTCTCGATAAACACAAACCTTCTCTTGCTCCATTTGCTTCTCGATCCCGTGGACCAAACTGGTTTACAAGGAAATTCCCTTGTGACTCCCCAGGTGATCAAGCTGAAAGCCTTGATGTGTGGGAAGAATTTTTACTTGGGGTGTCCTCTTCTTTGGCTTTTCAATGAAGGATATGAAAGCATATTCTTATCATCCAAACTTAGTAGCAAGACAGTTTGGTCTCTCTCAACTTCGTCCTACTCGTATGAGCCGTTATCTCGAAGACATTATTCATGGACGAGCTACCACTGGGATCGAAGCAATGAATGAGTTAGCCAATCATTTTTCTGACATCAGTCCTATCCTTACTCCCTGTTCATTTGAACCATCTTCTTCTACAAACACAGTATCCTTCAGGGATTGGTGGTCATCCTATTACTCTTCCATTCAAGTATCTTTGAATACCTGTTTTAGTAGGATGGCACCTCCACCAGAAAAAAGAAGTTTCGAAGAAGAAAGATAAGGTAAAGACAACATTATTCTTCATTTTATTACCATTACTTTTGAACCTAAATTTCAATAAACATATATTGGATTTTCTGTTGTTTTTGTCTTATTCAGACCAAAAAACAACCACCAGTCAAGAAAGTGAATCTGGTGAAGAGCAATCGAGCAAGAAAAGGAAATCGAAGGTAATTTCGATTTTGAATAATTCTCATTCAAGACTTTTCTGTTGAGTCTCAAAAAATATCATAAGGTAAATTATGATGTTTTAGATAGCTCACTTTCCAAGTTTCAATACTTCAATAATTTGGGTTAAAATACTTATCATGGATACATAAACGTTTAATGATTTATCTATGATTTAGCAAGCCATTCTGAACTTATATAAAGACTGATTGAAAGTGCTTTCAACCTGTCTAAAGTATTAAGCCTTCTGAAGGATCAACCTGTCTGAAGTGTTGAAGTCGTCTGAAGTGCACAACCCGTCTGAAGTGTTGAAGCCGTCTGAAGTCTCATTAATGACGTGCACTCTTTGCTGAAGTTTGTGAAGACATCTCTGAAATTCTGCTGAGTCAAGCGATCTCTGTTGCACGTACCTTTTCAACAATATTTATGGCAAGGAACACAGAGACCTTTCCTGGTATTTTTGAATTTCATTCACCACTGAGGAAATCTCTGCAACGCAGTCTTTGCAGCAACAACAGTGACAGCTTTTTGTCAGCAGCAACCTTGTACCGTGTCAGAAGAAATCAGATCTCTCAGAAGCATGTCTCACAACGGATTAAATAGCATTTAATGCTATCTCTAAATGGTGGTATTTCAACGGATTGAAGATTGGTTATAAATACCCCTTCATGAAGACCATAAAAAGTTTAGTGATAAAAAATACAAGAAAAGCCTAAGAGAAACATCACGCTACAAGTTTTTACTCTGTAAAAACACTCTGATATTATTCTCTTTGTACATCATTTGTATATCCTGAGCATACCTCAGTTTTTATTGTACATTGTATCTGTTTAAGCTTCAAACTTGTGTAGTTTAAAAGCTTAGACATATCTCTTTGTAAAAATTGTCTTTGAGCCTGGAGAGGCTTGTCTGTAAAAGAATACTTGGTTGTAGAGCCTGAAGAGGCTTGACTGTAAAAAGAATACTTGGTTGTAGAGCCTGAAAGAGGCTTGACTATAAAAGAATACTTGATTTTAGAGCCTGAAGAGGCTTGACTGAAAAGAATACTTGTAATCTTGGTGAAGATTAAGAGAAATCCAAGTGCTAGTTGGCATTGGGACTGGACGTAGCTCACAGTGGTAGTGAGTGAACCAGGATAATTTCCTTGGCTAAGTTTTCTTTCCCTTATCTCTTGTCAATTTATTTATACTAATCTAAGGGTGTTGAAAACTGTTCTGATAATTTTAAAAGCAAGAAACCTTTTAAAAGATTTTTTCAAAACCCTTCTTAAGAAACTTCAGACAGTCAGACGCCTCTTAAAACCTGTCTGAAACTGTTTTAAACTATCCATTTGCGAAAAAGCTTCCATAAATTATTAAGAAACACTATTCAAAACCCCAATTCAACCCCCTTCTAGTGTTTCCCTGTGTTTCTATAGTTGGTATCAGAGCTCAGCTCAGGGTTGAGCACCTTACAAGTTTGAGGACTAAAGATCTAGATGGAAGCTTCCAACAACAGACAGTACATCACTGAAGGAGCCTCTATCACAAGACCCCAACATTCAATGGCTGGACTACACTATTGGAGGGATCGTATAAAGTTTTCATTGAGAGCAACAACATTGATGTTTGGGATGTGGTCCAACTGATGGAGACTATGGTGCCTAGCATAACGGAGTGCCAATCCTATAGGTTGAATGGACTTTAGAGCAGAAGGCTAGGTTCATTAAATGCTAAACCAACTCTATCTGATTGTTCTCTGAACAATCAGAGTATGAGAAGGTTCATGGATGTTCATCTGCCAAGAGATTTAGGATACACTTGCGCTGCCCATGAAGTGACTGAGACTGTCAAGCAATCCAAAATCAGCATCTTATACATCAATATGAGATGTTCAAGATGGAGAA